>PVKP010000176.1:0-163721 GCA_004027715.1 Plecturocebus donacophilus
CTGCGTGGCTCCCTCGCCGGGAATCTCCCAGTCCGTGGGCATCAAATATTCGTCTGCAACTGCGGCGTCCACTCGCTCTCTGCGCCCTCACCGCGAGCCACAATCCCGAGCTGCTGCTACGCGGCCATTTTGGATCTCTCTCCGCCCGGTGATGAAGTTTTTCTGTTTCTTAGTTTTCCTTTGGCGGACGCCGGTTCCCTTCTTCCCGGGTTCGCTGCGCCCGCTGTGAAACTCTCCGTCCTCAGCGCTTCCAATTGCTGTTTTCCTTGTGGGGATGGGACCAGCCGAGCCCGTCCCCGTCCGTCCCGCACACTCCGCACCGGGAAGCGCCGTGCTGGGTGCCGGCAAAACAGCCGCGCCGGCCAAAAGAGTCGCGCCGGCGACCCGCGTGGCTTCTCCGCCGGGAATCTCCCAGTCTGTGAGCAACAAAAACTCGTCGGAAAGTGCGGCGTCCACTCGTTCTCTGCGCTTTCACTGGGAGCTACATTCCTGAGCTGTTGTTAGTCAGCCATCTTGGATCTCTCACTCCCATTGTGTGATTTTAAATACAAACCTTAATAAAGGGATAACAATACCTACATTGCACAGATGCTAGGAGGATTGGTGATAAGTTAAACACCTGACACAATGATTGGCTCACATAAGGTTCTCAATGAAATAAAGGCAATTATTATGACCATCGTTCATCTTCAAAGCTTTGTGACTTAATTAGAAACTTCACTTATGTATGTGAAAGTTAGCCAATTTTTAATTGTCTTGGTGAACATCTGTATTTTTTGCTATATAATGGTTAAATAATATCAATAATGACATGATTTTTATGGGATTTATAAAAAAACAAGATATTGTTTAATGTCTTTAATGAACTAAATTAATGTATATTCCTAGAGCCACCATAATTTAAAGACCAAAAAATGATTACAAAATCTGGACTGCAATGAGTATAAAAATCTAGTTGCAAGCTTATAAATTGCAGCAGTATCTCTGACATATACTGTTCTACATTTGTAATTTAAATGCCTTTATAGATCCATGGCTCAAATATCAACATTATTTGTTATCTTCATACTTCAATGTTATATAAAATAATTACTCTTGTGTAATTAATGGTTGTAATAAATATGAAATTAAAATTATATGTGACAGCATCATAATCTATATAAGTTTTATCTAATTAAAATTTCAACTGTAAAAGTTTTGTCTATCTTTTCTTTTAAGGAAATTTCCACTTATATGGGAAAACAAGTTTGTTTGGAAAGTTAGCATATTCATACATGCTCTTAAATTTAACTTTCAGGTGTTTAATGACATTGAAGCCAAATTTAGAGAGAGGTTAAAAATACTAGGTTTAAAGTCAGGCAGACTTCAGTTTCAGTACAGGCACTATATTAACAAGACAGGTAATAAGGGCAGGTTAAGAAATACAGCCACACGCATACAACCATGTGATCTTTGACAAAATCAACAATAACACACAACGGGGAAAGGACATGTTACTCAATAAATGGCGCTGAGATCACTGGCTAGCCATATGCAGAAGACTCAAACTAGACCCATTCCTTTCATCATATAAAAATTAACTCAAGATGGATTAAAGACTTAAATTTAAAACCTATAACTATAAAAACTCTGGAAGATAACTTATGAAATACCATTCTGGACATAGGTCCTGGCAAAGATTTTATGATGAAGACTCCAAAAGCAATTGAAATAAAAACAAAAATTGACAAGTGGGACCTAATTATACTAAACAGCTTCTACACAGCAAAGAAAATAACAGAATAAATAGACAACCTACAGAATTACACTGTTCAGGTTCCTACTTTTAGGAATATTACTTGTACTTGGCAATTTTTAAAAAATCAGAATTGCTGTATATACTTTTGATTGACATTGTGTAGAGAGACTATTTTAGGGTTAAATTCCCTAGGAAGTAAATATGCCCTGGATGTGTTGGGAGCATAAAGCTGAATGAAATATCATGTACCTCACTTACCTATGGTCCTTCCTCTTGAAGTATCTTTACCAACAAAAATGCCCATCAATAATAGACTGGATAAAGAAAATGTGGCACATATACACCATGGAATACTAGGCAGCCATAAAAAGGGATGAGTTCATGTCCTTTGCAGGGACATGGATGGAGCTGGAGACCATCATTCTCAGCAAACTGACACAAGAACAGAGAACCAAACACCATATGTTCTCACCCATAAGTGGGTTTTGAACAATGAGAACACATGGACACAGGGAGGGGACCATCACATACCGGGGCCTGTCGGGGGGTGAAGGCTAGCAGAGGGATAGCAGTGGGTGGGAGGTTAGGGGAGAGACAGCAATGAGAGAAATACCTAACGTAGATGACGGGGTGATGGATGCAGCAAATCACCATGGCACGTGTGTATACCTGTGTATAGAAACCTGCATGCTTTGCACATGTACCCCAGAACTTAAAGTATAATAAAAAAACCATCCTTAGAATTCTGTAGAAATGTTATGTAAAAATCAAGATATTAAATATTTCCTTCTGTATGTATATTCTACAACTTTGTTTTTGATTCATTATTTTTGTAGTGGTAGTGATTTCTCTCAGAAATATTGAGAAAAAAGACAATAAAACCTTTAGGCAAAGTTAATGGCAGAAGAGAGAAAACTGGAGCTGAGGCAAAGCTAGTCTAGATCTGAAATTTGTCTCCCAGAACCTGTCCAGTAGAAGGGAGAGAGTTAAGTCACATTTTAGAAGGGCTGTCTGCATATGCTTTGGCATGAAGTTATTGTGGCTTAACCGAGTCTTAATAATCTTGTGTATTGAAGAGAAAATTTGAGACATACATACTCAGCTATGCCAAGGGGGTTATATAAAGGTTACTGAAAGTGTTTTGCATTGCAAGCATCCAAGGTACTCAGTGTATTTGGGATCATAGTGGCACCCTAGAGATAAGAGTTAATATCCTTGAGTCATAAAATCAGAAAGACATTGAACATTTAAATGGAGGAAAAATCACAATGGTAAATGCTTTCTTATATGTAACAAACAAAAGAATTAACAAGCATCTAGTTAATACTAAAGGCAAGAGTGCTAATACAGAGAACGAAAGTGTTAGCGAAAACCAACATTGTTAGTTAATAAAGGATGTAGAGGTAGAAGTTAATTGCACAGTATAAATTTAAGACATGAAATATAATATGATCATTGCTTAATATGAAATATTCATGCTTTGGCATTTGCTCTTTTATTCTTTTGCTTTTGGAAATGAAAAACCTGCTTTAGGTTACCTTCTTAATCAGATTCCCCACTGTTACACCTCATACTTTCTTAAGTTAACCAATTTTAAACATTCACATACAAATGAGAAAAAATATCCCCAGCTAGTGAGGAAGGGCAACTTATTGTCTAACAGTTCACTGGAATAAGGGTAACTATATTTTAACCTATGGAGAATACAGAAAGAACAATGTTAACTATATTCTAATGTAGGGAAATAGAGAAAGAATCATTGAGATGTGCTTTGTACGGAAGGTAACAGCTTTTTGAAAAGTCAAGTATCATAAACGAGGGAGAGTCTTACAAGTTGATAATACTTATTAGCCACTGGATTGTTACATCCCTTAATTCTAAATCCCAAACTGAATAGCATCAGGAAAGAAATATAAACTGAGACTGGGAACACACTATAGAGAATTTGGATAATTCTAAAAGCTGAAACAGTAATGATGCACCACAAGAGAAGAATGTGGAACATTATATTCCCTGTACTAAATAGGTTAGAAAAAAATTTAAAAGGACATAAAATACTAGGACTTCTAAAAGGATCTTATTAATCTATTAAAATCCTGGAATTTCTCAATTTAACTGGCTGAAATTTCCGCCTGTATTAGAGAAAGATTAAATGAGCTGATCTTGTGGTCTCAACATAATTTGGATTAATAAGCAAAAATCAATTTTTGACAAAACAAGGTAGAAATCTTAAAGCAAAGTAAATATGTAAATCATTTAAAAATTTTAAATTAGAAAAATAAATGTCAGTTTACTATATTGGAAGTACTTATTTAAAAAAAAAAGGATAGGAAAAATGAACAACCATAGTCAGATAATTCAAGAGAGACAGGAAGTAGAATTTCTGGCATTAAAAAAAAGGTGATGTCAAAGTAAAACAAGAAACACTTAAAAAAAACCACAAGGGTTAATGAGCATATTTTTAAGAAAGAAAGGACACATTGGCAAGGGAAAATAGAGTGACACAAACATTTAAGGATAGTGTCAAGGAAACTAAAGCCTGGAATAAACTGAATTTTCTCAAATTTGCTACGGAGAGCAAACAAGGAGCTTTAAAAACTACTTTTAAAATAAGATTATTGAATGGGGGAAGATTATACAACACTAATATGATACAAAAGTTTAAATTTTTAAAATTCTGTTTTTATTTTGCATTCTGCATCAAAATGAAAGAGCATAAGATAACAGATAACTGAACAAGACATTTAAGCATTTTATTCTCCCTCACAAAAGTTGTGGGAAAATATGAACAAAGCCTCTAACCATTGCAAATAATTTCAGGTTTCCAGTCTGTGATCAGACCTTGCAAATAAAACAAAAATAAATAAAAGTATGAATATTAAATAAAGAGACTATGAGAGGTACAGAGATATATCAATAGGCAAAGGATGCTAATAAATAATGTACTGTTAATTTTGAGATAGATGTCCATTGGATATAAAAAATAAGTAACAACGTATTTTACAATAATCATTTTTTTAAACCACAAATACTAAAAGCCAATGTGGAATAAGTTCCACTTGCAATAGAAACCTCTTTCATTTATATTAATTTTAGATTGGTACAGAAAGCTTTTAATGCCAATATAAGTATATATTGTATACTTATATACAAGAATATCAACATAAGTATTACAAAGCAATTGACATATTTTCTCCTTATATGCACCAAGGATAAATGCAGGCTGAATATTATATTTCAGTAAAATTTTAGCAACTCTGTGCAAATAGCGCTGGTTAATGTTTTCATTTCAACCAAATGGGTAGTCCTTATCTGATCAGTGGAAAGCTATGAAAGATAGCTTAGTTAATGGATTTCAAATGTAGAATTCAAATTCATCCTGACAACATATTATATTTCTGACAACATGTAATATTTCTTACAGTAATGAATAGCAAACAACACACAGTAAGCATTACATGGACAGATGTTAAGTTCTACATTTGGTCTCATAAATGGAAGTACAAATATAGTATGAGCAAAATCTAGCCTCATTATAACTTTCATATAAAACAAAGACACAGATGATTGTTTTTTTAACTATAAATTTAGTGTAAACCAAGCGGGTAATATATATTCTTGTTAAATCATAGTGGCAGTATTGTAAACATATCTAGATCTAAAACATGTTCACTGTTGACTGTTCCTGGTTACTGCCAGACTACATTTGCAGTTTTGCATTCAGTTGTTGAGTAGGCATTCTAAGAAGAATTTTCTTAAGCTTAGAAATGAGAAGCCAGATGGTAAGAGATTAAATACATTAATTGTCATGAGGAAGCTGTCCTATTAAGGAGAAAACAATAAGTTTAAGAGAACATATGATACTTATGTCTAAGCAGGTTCTCCTATTGCTCCAGAAGACACAACTAAAATGAATAGTATAAGTTATATTTGACTTGAAATAAATACTGTCTTCATAAGAACCCTCTCATAATGGAATTGACTTCTTCTATCACTGATTTCCTTTTGCTAAGATATAATACTCAAAATGGATATCACTTAGTATTATATAATATACCCTAGTCCAAAAAGTTTTATAGAACACTTTATTACAGGGAATTTCAGAATATTTATAGTATACATACCATTATCTCTTACAAGAGCAAAAGATTGTATGCAGAGTTCCATATATTATGAAATTCCTTTTTCAAGTCTGGGGTGCTGTGGAAACATTCTTTAAAAAGTAGTCACTATGCTATATAATTTCAGCTCCTTGTTTAATAATAATTTAGTCTCTCTATATATCCCCTTTAATATCTGAAGCCTTTGGAAAACATTTCTCAGGACTCGTAATCTGTTAATACAGTTTGGTTCAAAAACACAGCAAAGGATTTTACATAAGAGATACTTTGAGAAAGACTTTGTAATATATTTTCTCCAGTTATTTTCAGTTAGGAGATTTTTATTACTCTATTTTTAATAGATAGCCAGGACTATAAATCAATGAACATAAAAAACAATCAAACTGGCATAACAGGATGTACAGCCCAGGTGGCTTCAAAGTTTAAGAACTCTAAAACAGCCAGACAGGATAGTTATTGCTAAATAGAAGAGATTAAAACACAAAAATAAAACCAGTCATAGTTTTCAATGAATTATATTCCTTGTTTGCTCACTCTGTATGAAGTACTTTGCTAAATATTTAATATATACATAAATCTCATGTAATATTCAAAAGAACTCCCATTATCCCCTATTAGACAGATAAGAAACTTTATGCTTAAAAAAATTAGATAACATGCTCAAGGTCACAGCTAACAAATGGTGGCAAATGTGAAAACATAGCTGTAACCATCGTTCTACTGCCTACTAAGATCTTCAGACTTCCTGTTTCTTCATCAGGGAACAATATCATTATGGAATTGGGTGAAACAACCCTTTAGGAGAACTGTAAAGTTGTTGAGGAGTGCTGCAACAACTCAAATTTGAAGAATGAAGGAATGTGTTGACTCAGGACTTCCTGTCACCCACCCTCCACATGGAAGGCAATGGTAATGAGAACAAAGAAGAGAAGAGGAAAGAACCACGGAGTGAATCAGTGCAGTTAAACACCTCAAGAAGAAGGCTACCATTGCAGGATAGGTTGAAGCATGACAGAAAGGCTGTAGTGGAAAGTGCTAAAGACCCCCAGGTGGAAATCAGACAGACATGAGTGAGGTGAGGTTTCCAGAGACAAACTAAGTGAAATATTTAAGTAGACGTCAGGATCTTATTAATGTGGAACTTCTCTTAATCCTCTGAATATTAACTTCACCCAAAAAGACTTTACTATCAAAAAAAAAAAAAAAGAACCTGAAAATTGCCATCTAAGGACCTTGAATTAGCAGAGGCTACCAGAAAACAAGAAAGCAGACAAGAAAGGCAATACAGTGCCAGCCAAAAAGACAACCCCTTACATAAAATCTGATTAAGGAAGTAGTAGTGGTAACTGTCCTCCATGCTACATAAATGCTAAACTGTGTGCTTTATTTTTTATTTTTATTATATTTTAGAGACAAGATATGACTTGTCAATCATGCTAGACTACAATGGTGCAATCACAGCTCACAATAACCTGGAACTCCTGGGCTCAAATGACCCTCCCACACAGCCTCTTTGTGCACCACCACATCTCTAATTTGTTTTTAATTGTGTTGTTTTTGTAGAGATAGGGTTTGCTATGTTGCCCAGGATGGTCTTGAATTCCTGGCCTCAAGTGGTCATCCTGCCTTGATCTCCCAAAGCACAAAGATTACAAGTGTGAGCTACTACACCCAGTCACTCAGCCAAAAAACCTTATTTAAGATACTATGTTCTATGAAGACACTAGACTAAGTATATCTAAGTATATTCCATCACAAAGCAATATCCTAATAAGGTTTTATTATGATTATTCCCATTATATACATATTTGCAGAGACAGAGAGAACACACTTGAAAAATCCTTTCATTTTTCTTCAGCAATAAACAATTCCTTAACTGATTATTATTAACATTAATTTTGATAGGCATAAACTCTGTTTACCAATATTTAGGAAGCAAAAGAGAAAATTAAAAAACTGAAAAAGGAGCAGCAATAAGAGAGAAACTATAGGGTAAAACCATGAAGCAGAAGGAACAGGACAAGAATGGTATAGGGAGAGTGATTTTCATTTAGTTACTGCTGAATAAATTAAAGTATATTATATATATATAATAAATTCAGAAAAATTTAGAAATTTGCCATTTAGACACACAACATAAGGGACAGGGTTAGAATCTAATCTTACCAACCCAACACAGTATTTAGAGTATGAAATTTGCATTTCGGTCAAATGTTTTTTAGCTCAGTCACTTCTTCTGTTATCTTGGACAAGTCACTTAACTTTTTTATGCCTCAGTTTCCTTATCATTAAAGAGGTAATGGATGGTAATTAAAGGATGGGCAATATATAAAACATGTTCAGAATAATGTGTGGCAGTTAGCAAGTGCTATATAAAAGTTTGGTTAAAAAATTAAAATGGAAAAAAAAAAAAAAAAAAAAGGAAGTGATACCAGGCTGAATAGCCTTTGCTTCTAACCACTGTAGACTACAATGCCATGCTCTTCCTATTCTGGTTATTGATTCCTCTCAATGTCTGGTGATGGCAGATATACAAAGTATTTATTGTCATGCTCTTCCAAACATAAAGAAATGGGAAAAAAACCAAGGAAAGTATTATACATAGTTTTACTTAATTACCTTTTAAAGGTACCTATCAAATGTGAATCTTATATCTAGTACTAGTTGGGTTACACAATCATTGCAAAAGGAAAACAAAAGTTGGCAGTAGGTTTCTTAGATAATAAATTGACTTCATGATTACATTAATCTATACTTCAAAAAAAAAGAAAGAAATCATGAAGCTGAAAAGTAATGGAAGGAAACAATTATGCTCTAGAGTTTAAATCTATGCCCAAGTGACTTTTTTGAAATGTGCTGCCTTGCAAGGTACTACCTTCATCAGAAAATGTCCTGAATTTATAGTTATTCATGTCAATATGAGACAGAAAAATGATATCAGATATAACCTAGAATGGACTATAAGAGAGCAAATAAGTTATTTGTATAATTATTCTCTATAACTGATTTATTAAACATTCAACAAATATTTATGGCTTGTTAAACTAACAAACAAATGTCATTTGAATTGAACTTAAATATAAAACAAAGCAAAATTGAACAGCATTTTGATTTTAGTTATACTTTAACAAAGACAAAAAAAAAGCAAAGTAAAACAAAAACTGAAAGAGAATATAAAGTTGTTGTAAAGATCATGAAATAAGTTTTTACAGTCCTTCATGAGCAGGGCTTGTAAGAGCAGAAGGAAAATAACTGTGTTGGCATGCTATCAAATGAAACAACCTGTGGAAACATATCCACAGAGCACAGGCACACAGAACTATAGTTCTAACCTAGATATAAATATAAAGTCTGGGGAGAAAAAAAATGTAACTGGAGAAAAGAAGCAATCAGATCTCAAAGAAAGGGAATTAAGAATTAAGAAAGCATCATACTGGAAAGGCATCTAAATTCTGAAAATCCAAATCATGGCTTTTGTAGAATCATAGTACTAGAGGACTGCATTTGCATGGGACAGGCAGAGCACACTTGAAAACTCGTTTAGTGTTCATTCAGCAGTAAACATTTCTTTAACTGATTACTATTAACATTAGTTTTGATAAGAATAAACTCCCTTTACCACTATTTCGGGAGCAAAGGAGAAAATATAAAAACTAGAAAAGGAACAGTAATTAGAGGGAAACTGTAGGGTAAAACCATGAGGCAGAAGGAATAGAACAAGTATGGTATAGGGCAGAATGGTTTTCATTTAGTTAGTGCTGAATAGATTGAAATTAAAGCCACCAAATGAAAATCTGGAGAACTGATTTTTCACTTTACTTGTTTAGGAAATGAAAATTAGCATCTGGAGCAGCATGACTAGCCATACTAGTAAAAAAATATTATATTTCATGTTTGTAAATTAGAAAATGAAATGTCTTAAACCTGAAAAAGTCTGCCAGCACACATTTATTATTAAGAAATTCTTCTACTCTTTGACTTGAATAAATGTTGAGTCACAACTTACATTAACAATGATATTAGTCACCTACTATATTTTTCAGTAACTAAAAGCACAACATTTCTTAACAATATCCTCAGCTTCAGGTCTCAAAATGTGTTTCATTCATAAACATTTGGATATATGTATACATACATGCCAAATAAGTGTTTCTCAAATCGAAATTATAATTAATCTTTTATTAAGATTATAGTACTAGTTTATTCTGAACATTATTAAGCCAGATAGACAAAAATAGACATGTGGCTTCTGTAACTAGCAAAGAGCAATTTGTCCCATTATCTTAAAGAATGTTTCCCTAACTACTTGTATCAGAATTACCTGTGATTTTAAGATGCTCCAATTCCTAGGTTCTAGGATGAATTTTCTGAACAATTATTAGAAGGCCCAGGAAACTGCTTAAGTGCTTTAGAGTAATTATTTCATTAAATCATGATATCACACCTATGAAGTAGGAAGCACTACACTAAATCCCCATTTTACAAAGGACCTTGTTACACAGCTAAAAGTAAAAGATCCAGAGTACAAATCCAGATATGACTTTCATCATCCAACTACTAAACCACTGCATGATCCTGTCTTCTTCCTAATTTGGGTATACACAGAGGACTTTTTTGACATGAAAAAAAAAATACTATAGTAGATGTGCTCTGTGAATAAGCTAGAAGACAAGCACCACAGAAATTCTTTCTCACTTTTGATTCCTTCTTTCTACTTATGGTATATTGAAAAGGAAACCAAGAACAAATGATGAAAAACAAAAGGATATAATTTTAGCTAAACTTCTCTTTCTATGAATCAATCACACAATATGCATAAACAAAAAGGAAAAAATGAGAACTCACAGATCAAAGGAGAAAATGTCTGCTAAAAGGAATATAGCTTTCCTATAAGTCAGTGATTCCTATAAAATATAGGTATTTGTAGACATTGTGATATTGATATCTAAAATATACAGTTTCAGCTATTAAAGGTATCATGAAACTATGATAGACTCTCAAGCTTTATATACAAGTTTACCAAAAGTAGGCCAATATTATACGTCCCATTTTAAAGGTAAGAAGCCTATGGAAAATACTTTCAAAATTATGGCCATAATAGTCAGGGTTAAAAGAAATCCTTGCTTTTATCTTACTTTTAAAGAGCTCCACTGCCTATAGGTCTTCTCCAAGAACAGATAAGCACTGAAAGATAAGCAAAGTACGCCTACCAAAAATGAAAGGACATACGGTCTTATATCAAAGACACCCTGTAGTGAATATTTTTAAAAGTTCGGAATAATAGAAGATGAAAAGAACAAGCAAATGCTCAGCAGATGGAGTCAGACCATGCTTTGTGTTTACATATTTCATACTAAGAAAAACTGTTTATTAATTCTATGTGCCAATCATTGTCATAAACAACTTACAAACAATAACTCATTTTCTTATTACAATAATTTTATGATATTTGAACAGTCACAAATTACAGGAAAATGTAAGAAACTATGATAGAGTAAATGACCTGCCCAAAGTCACATAGCTTTAAATTTTCATAGCTGGGATGGAAACATAGCTTTATGAACTCTAAAGTTCATAATGGAAAGCAAAAAATGCATTTAAGCCATTTTTACCAGAAATTGTACTTTGGATTAGTTTGTAAGGGGTTGTACCAGTTTTGACATGAGCATCTAGGTACAAGCGATACACTGTCCAAAAGCCACTTGTGAACATCATTTTCATAACCTTTCAGGATGGCAATAAAAGGATCACCAGGATCCTGCTGTTCATTCTCATCCCACATAGTAGTCTGTCCTCAGACATTTGCAGCTATCGTCTCCAGAAGATGTCTCAGTAATATTAACTCACTTTAAGCAGTCCCATAGTAGGTATTATAAGTCCTTTATCTTGTACCTTGATACTTCATTTTAATCTCTAAGAACTTCATCGTCTACCTGGTGTACAATGTTTTCTATGGAAATGTCTTCATTACTCCGGAAGAATTCAAATAGGAAAAATTCAAAAACCTAATTTAGACTCTTTTCTGTAATAAAACTGTATAATTAAGTAATACATTTGATTTAACTATGAACTCTTACTTTTTCAAGTACATTTCTAGGATAAAAATTTTAGACAATTCAATTCATGACAAGGTATCTTTCAAATATAAAACCTAAACTATTCTACAAAAAACTAGTTGAAATTTTAAGAAAAAATGAGGAAGTGATTAAGATTTTAATTCTTATTTTCTTTGAGAAAAATTGGACAATGAAGTGCTGTGACCATCAATTTAAAAAAAGAGTAAGGATATTTTGGCATTGTGTTCCTAGAAAGACATGTGACTGTCCTGTGATTGAATTGAGTAGACAGTAAAAGGAACACCTATTCTAATGATTTTATTATATTTTACATTATTCTCAAAAATGAAAAACTGCACAGGTATTTTGCACTAGTTTAAACCTCTGATATTTTCAGTTTTCCATTTCGCAGGGGATAATGTAAAATACAATAAAGTCATTAGGACAGGTTTCCCCTTCACTGTCTGCTTCAAAACAATCATTAAGAGATTTCAGGCAATAAAGACTATGACATCTTCCAATGAATTGAAATAGAATCTGACTCTGAGCTCCACATAAACTCCTTTACATCTCATACCAAACATCCATCTCTTCTTAGAGAGTCCTTTTCTAGCCTACTTGACCATATCAAATTCCCGCTTTTAAGAGCCATTCTTACTTTGCATACCTCTCTTCTGTAACACTCACCAAAATTAAGATTTAGCATTTATGTATGTGATTATTTTATTAATGTCTAATATTCCTACTAAATTATAGGTTCATTGTGAAATGCCAAGTGCCCAGAAGTCCAGAGTACCTGCTCCATAGGAAGCACTCAATATAGTCAGTGAAATGAATAAGCAGGTGAATAAGTAAATGTGGTAACTCGATAGAAAGAACTTGAGTACAAGGTCAACTACATAGATTGCATTATTTGTTTTGGTTTTTATGACTCAATTAGAAATTCACTCACCTAATTATTTTCAAACCTATATCACAGGTACTCCCTTTTCCATACAAAATTTATTGTAGTAATATTTCAGTTAAATGTAAGAATTGGTTCCTAAATCGATCTATTTATCATTATCATAGCTACAGGATTCAAAATTAATATTTGGCAGCCTGGTTCACTGATTTTTCAAAAATTCATCTTACATTACATTCTCTAAGTTGTAGAAAGTCACTATCCTATCTAATTCAACAGGAAGCAACAAAATGTCCTTTGGTAAGTAAAAAAGGGATAAATGATACCATTGGAAATTTCTAGATGTTTGCTCTCTTAAGAAAGACAAAAACAATGATAAAAATAATAGCAGCCTATCATCAGCCAATTGGTTACTGTGTATCACAGCCTAAGCTAAGATATAAATTCATTTATTCTCCAAGATAATCCTGCAAAATGGTTATCACCCTCTTCCAATTATTTGAAAAGAAGAAATTAAAGACTGAAGTAGTACCGTATCTAAATTCGGGGGTCCACATGAATGAATGAATGAATGAATTAATTAATGAACAAAGCAGAACCTCGGGAATAAAGGGCAATATCAAGAATTAACTTACAAGATATGAATTTATTCTTAGAAGCCTTATGAAGCTAACTACTACTTTAACACTAGTAACAGCTAACGTTGCTCTAGCACTTAGTTTGTCCCAAATACTTGGCATACAGGGTCCATCATTTAAGTTTATGAGATAAATATAGTAGTGTGAGTACAATTAGATAAATGTTTATCCATAATCAATCAACAAGGAAATTGAGACTCAAAGAGGTTGAGTAATTTGCCCAATTAACATACATCTGTTAAATCAAGTTGCGTCTATGATTTGTGTGCTTACCCTCTACACTAGAGGGTAGTAGTAGTTCCAACTACTTCCTGTTAGTAGTTCCAACTCTGCCTTACCATAGCCAAGTGCATTTGTGCCCCTTGAGTCAACAGAGGCTTGTACTTTTTTTTTTTTTCCTGGAGGATATAAAGAGAGTACAGTGAAAAAAGGTGGGAAAGGATGTTATGCCTATTTAATCTCACCTTCTCATTGCCTAACTGGACCATAGAGAGAACAGGAAAACATGTGAGACAAAACAAAAAAGTAAACAAAGAGTAGATCATTTAGGACAGGACAGACTCTGAACTTCCATGGTTAGAGAACATATCTGTTGATTTTTTCTTATGAGGACTTCTTGTGAGGAATATGAGTTAATTAAGAATAATAATTTGAGTGGAACACATATTTCTCCTCAATTACTTATCTTAGAAATTTCTATGAAATAGAACCCTAAGTTTTTGGTATAATGGAACAATTATTATAAGAAACATACTAGTCTTTACCAAGGTATTTTCTTTTTGGTCTTAACTAATGCAGGTTGTGTGATACTGTCAAAATATATATATATCTGGAAACCTGAGCATTAGTCTTAGCTGTGTCATTATGAGTTGGACCTGAGTAAGGCTTATCCCCTCTGCCCCTCAATTCTATCCTTATAATATTAAAAAAATTGGACAAATTCCCTATAAACATGTTTCTGTGTAAAATATATAATTAATGTTCTTTTAGAAAAGTGAGAAAAGGCAAAAAAAAAATTGAAAGTATAAACAAGGAAATATTTAATTTTAGTTAAATTACACTAACTCTTTTTCGCAGTATTCATTAATGTATTTCCAAACAAAAGTATCTTCTCAGACACTGATAAAAAATATATGTGTTCATCATTTGAGCTATACCTTATAGAGTACTCTCTATATGATAAATCTTGTCTCAGGGGTTTCAAATCCCACTGGTACTGCTTTCACCACTGTTCTATTCAGCATTTACTTTGCGGAAGCTGTTAGTTAAATCATTAAGAGTAGTGATTTTTTCTTTTTTTTTTTTTATTATTTTTTGAGATGGAGTTTCCTTCTGTCTCCCAGGCTAGAGCAATGGCACGATCTCGGCTCACTGCAACCTCCGCCTCCCAGGTTCAAGCAATTCTCCTGCCTCAGCTTCCTGCATAGCTGGGGTACCAGGCACCTGCCACCATGTCCCACTAATTTTTTGTATTTTCGGTAGACGCGTTTCACCATGTTGGCCAGGCTGGCCTCGAACTCCTTACCTCAGATGATCCACTCGCCTCGGCCTCCCAAAGTGTTAGAATTACAGGCATGAGCCACTGCGCCCAGACTGAGCAGTGATCTTTTTAAGGTTACATAGAGTTAAATCCTAGTTCCACTGCTTCCCTAGTGACCTGGGTATGTTCCACAAGACTCAGTTTCTCACCTGTGATATGGCAGTGATGGTGTTTAGCTTGTGAAGAGTTAAATTATTAAATGAGATAAATTTTGCAGAGTTCTTGAAACCATAGCTGGTACACATTAAGCCCCTAGTAAATGGTAGCTATTGATGTTGATATTGATTTATCTATATTTTCATTGAAACTACATTATACAGTTGAGGGAACAGAAGCTCAAAGAGGCTAGATAAATTTCCCATGAGTGCACAATTAGCAAGTAATGAAACTAGAATGTAAAGTTGGTTCTATTGGATTCAAAAGCCTGTAAATTTTCCCATAGACCACACTGTTTTCCAAGACTGGAACTCTCACTCATAGACCTCTATACAAAATGTCTTATCTCTTAATTTTTAAATGTTTTTGTCTGTCTCTTTAATTAGACTGAAAGTTGCTCAAGTGTCTTGTTTGTAATTCACATTTATATAATGCTTAGTATAAAGCTTTGGCCAGGTAGGGTGCTAAGAAAATTGAAAAATTAGCCCTCATTCCTTAGAAAAAAAAGGAAGCTGGTATTGCCTGGGTTTATATCCTAGCTCTAGAACTTACTAGCCCTGGGATCCTGGGAATATTCTTTGACTTTTCTATAAATCTATGTCCTTATTTGTAAATGAGCATAATAATTATAGCTACCTCATAAAGATTAAGTGTTTGGGTTAAATGAGATAAGTTACGTGCTGGCACATGTTAAGTACTCAATGAATAAAAGACATTTTAAATATATTATCAATACTTACATTTATTTTTATTCTTTCTGATTTATTTTTTCATCCATATAACAAGTGGGCTATGTTAAATGGTTGCTGTGAGGATTAGATGAGAAATGTATTTACAGTCCTTAGAAGAGTGCTGTCTCATAGTAAAGATGGAAAATGTGTTACTCTTATTAATGTGATAATGAGTACAATATTGTTTTCAAGCTCACAAAGATGGACCATACCTAGGGGCATTTGAGTCCCCTGTCTTCCTATGATCCATGCCATCTAGGCTTGGTTAGCTAAGGATCTAGTGTCCAAAGCAAATACACAACTCTCTGTTCATGGTAAAACCAGTACTGCTCACTTCTTCTATCAGAGAACATACACACACTGTGGCCAAGGCTTACCCTAAAGGATTGACTCTGAGTACACTGTAAAGTTATGACTATAAAGGCATCCATGAGTCAGAGGCTCATTCTTTACCCTGTAGATATCATGCTGCACTGGCCTCTTAAGTGCCATGCAAATCTTGATTTCTTCCATACCCAGTGATTATTGTGATCACACTGCAATTTCATAACATCTTCTACTTGGAAAGGTGGTAGGAAATATAATTTTTTAGTTTGCTGAGTAAAATGAATGAAAATAGTAACTATGCAGACTATTTTTTTCCTTGGCAAATATGTTACACTATAGATATAACTCCAAATGTGATTCTAACACAATCCTTTTAAATACATAGTCCTTCAATTTAAAATGAATATAGTTGTGCTTATCTGAAAAAAAATTATTTTGGAATATGTAGTGCTGACAATGTAGGAGAAAGACTCATGGAACAGTGAAATAATTATTTCATCAATCTAAAATCCAAGTAAAATGTTTCTATCAACAATATTAACATATGCCTTTCAGTTAAACTTAGCTGATTTAAATATTGAAATATGTGCTTCTGATATCATAGCAAATTATTTTTATAAAATGCTTCCTTCTCTATGTGTACTAATTATCACCCTCCAAAAAACAGATCCAGGACTTAGACAATCAACATTTTTATTATTGGAAGTAGTCTGACATGTCCCTAAAACTTTCAGTCTCTTCATTTTTGAAATATGCTAAACATCAAAAGTATTCATAAAGCAATTATAATGAGTACATTTTTATGATAGGCATAAAACAGCATTAAATTCATTGATTGGGTTTACACTTTGGTGTGCTCTATTTATATTAATATGTCATCAATATGATATTATTTA
Source organism: Plecturocebus donacophilus (assembly GCA_004027715.1). Taxonomy (NCBI): domain Eukaryota; kingdom Metazoa; phylum Chordata; class Mammalia; order Primates; family Pitheciidae; genus Plecturocebus; species Plecturocebus donacophilus. The sequence goes on from PVKP010000176.1 coordinate 17,108, forward strand.
TAACAATACAGTATTATTATTAGATAGTATCATTATACACTAACATATCTCTTAGGACAGAGCACAATACTTTTGGTTGAACAACAATACATCAATTTGTCAAGTGAACAATCATAGCAATTCAAAGTTTTTGAGGCAATTCCAACAACTATGCAGTAGTAGCAATAGTATCATTCTCTTTAACATTCTTCCAAGCTGCTTCAAGATCTTTTCATAAATAATGATATAAACTAAAAGGCAGAGCAAGGAAACAATGCTTATAAAGGTCTATTTTAATATGATAGAACATTTTAAATAATATCTTCAACCAAATAAACTCCAAAGTTTATATACTCTCATTATCCCTTCTGCTTATTTCCCTAGTTTTGGAGGTCTAAGGCTTAATGATCGTTTTGATCATACTACAATTTTATAACACCTTCTAACTGAAAAGGTGGTAGGAAATATAATTTGGTACATAAATAGAACTCAGTAAATATTTGTTTCATGAGTTAGTGAGTAAATGACAGGTTTGCTTATTGGTTTTTATCTGCTTGGTCTTCTTATAAGAAGTTTCAAAAGCAAACTAGTTCCATGAATGTCAGTCATTATCTGATGAGTCCTATGGTGATGCATGGAATGGTATGTAAACTCTATTAAAAAAAAAACCAGAATTTTCTTTTATTGATTGCTATATCTACACACCTATATCAGGTTCTAGCACATGGTGGTTCTTGATATTTGTTGAATAAATATTAAATAATATATAATTTTTGCCCTCTTTTCATACTGAGACAAAATAGAAAATAACAAAACCTGTTATATTAAATTACACTCTCTCAAGATTTTTATTTATAACTTAATTATATATTGCAGTGGAATTCAATATGGGAGGTTTCTTGTTTATTGGATGTATGTTATGATTGATATGTAGAAAGATTCTGCTCCCATATCTTTGCTAATATAACCCCTGCCTAGCATTAATCCCAATGTATTTTAATGATATTTGTCATTCCTGATACACATCATGCTTTTTCATTATAACATCTCATCTGTCCTCAAGATCCATTATTCCACCACCCAACTCCATATAGTATAAAGTCCTGCCCAAATGTTCTTCTCTGAAATATTCCTTCCTCAGTTTCCCTTCATCATCAGTGCTGCAGGGTCTCCTTTTCAAGAACCCTCTGAGCAACTGTCATTTAGGTCTATGTCCATGTCTGTCCCTGTCATCTCTCTAAGCCTCCTAAGAGACTTTTTGTAATTCATTTGTGTATCTCAAGGGCTGAATACAGTTACTGGCACAGATCAAGTCCTAAATTGCTAAAACTGAAGGAATTAATTAATTTAGTAACATATGTTCTCATAAGCCTTAAGAAAACATATTTTAGTAATTATAATGAAGAAAACCAATTTTTATTATGGTTTGTTCAGTCAACCTAAAGTAACAACCCAGAAATTTCAGGGGTGGGAAGAAATGGGTAATTATATAACATTTAATGGAAACTAAAGTCAGAATCTTAGTAAATTTATTATTCATTTGTCCTTGATTTGATTACTCAATGTCACTAGATTATATATTTGCTAAGTAGGAATAATATTAACATTTTCTATTATGGTATGTATATCTAGGAGTAACTTACTATTGTTTCATGCTTACTTTTCAGTAAGTATTGTCTTGAGATTATCCTACACAAGAAACATCAGCTGATTATAATTCCTACATGCACAGTTATTTATATTTCTCTCCAGATTAAAAGAATATACATGAAACACAAATTCTTCTGAGCCCAGTTAAGGCAATCATGAAAATGAAATAAGATTTTCATCTTTTCTTTTTTTTTTAACCCCTCTAAACTAAAACACATTTCCAAACCCCCCTCCCCACCCAAATCCCAGGAATACCCTAGATTTTTTTTAATTTTTAATTTTTAAAAAATTTCTATTTGTCCAGCCTTCCTGTTAACAGTCATGATATTGGTTGAAATTTAGATTCCTGATAATTTAAAATTACAGTTCCAAATCTGACATCTCTTGGGAAACTATCAAAGGATTAGTGTAAGGAAAAAGTAAAAGCTACAAATGAATGCTCTATTTTGACCCTGAAATAGTTATTCATTTTACTTTATGCTTCTCAGTTGTGTCATGGACCCCCATGGAAACACTGACTCTTCCCATGTTTAGATTTATAGACATTATTTTCAAAATAAAATATTGTGGGTACTAGGAAGAGGAGAATTACATACAAATAGTAATATTTTGAACAAAGTATATTTTTGCTAAACATTTACAAGGATAGAAAATCAGAATCTATTTTATTTAAACTTAAAAGTCAGATGAGTGTAAAATAGCTCTCAGCCAGCACGAGTTACCAACATGCTCCAGGGAGCCTTTTCAGATGTTATCCTAGACTGCAAATCTGGGCACCTGAGAAATGAAGCCTCCTTTGCAGTTCATGAAGTGAAGATCCTCTGCTCTCAGTCACCAGATACTTTACTGGAATTGGATAAGTCTATCCTGGCTACAGGATAGTCCAAGAAATTACTGATCTCACCAAATCACAGAACAGTGATAAGCAACAAAATAATTTTAACTTTGAATTCTACATTGGACTCATTCACCTTGCCCATGAGTTAAGTAACCACGTAGGTTACATAAAGTCTACAAAGTTGTATTAGACCCCACAGACATGACAAGGGGATTAAATACATGTAATATTTTTTAGATTCTATTTTCCATTATTAAAAGTTATAGCCATCCTTCATACACAAAACTATAAGGAAGTAATAAACTACAACTGATTATATGCGGTCCTAAATAGATACTCCAGTTAGTTATCTAACTAGTTAGTACTAACTAGTTAATTAGTACTTTAGTTAGTACTCTAGTTTGTAGTCCAACTGTTGATGACTACAAAAAAAGTAATGAAGAATGATGATCATACAGATGAATTGAGTAGTTATTGTATTTCAGCCACTTTGCTAGAATCTGTGCCTAAATTGTATTATTTAATAACATTTCTATAAAATAGGTACTAATGATATTTTAATTATACAGATGAGGAAACTTAGGCCTAGTCTGAGCAATATGTCAAAAGCCTTGTAACTCTAAAAGTTGAAGTCAGGGCACAGATCAAAGTTTGCTGGGCTCCAAAGCTGGTGTTTCTAAACACCGTTGTGTTCCAAGCACAACACAATCAATTAGTAAGATGTAAGACAAAGGCCATTGTATCCTTTAATATTCTATACGCCAGAAAATTTCCCAGGTACTCATAAAAATGTTGTAGACATATGCCAATTATTGGCTGTAAAACAGGGAAAACCAAGTACGAAATCTACTTTGTTAATACTTAACTATAAAATGTAATATTATGCTCACTCATCAGGTTCAACTAACAACTCGTAGCAACATACAAACCATAATTAATATAGATGTAATGTATTTTACTATTTATTACATGATTCAAGTACAGTCTTCAAAAGTAAAGGAGTCTTTAATAGAAAGATTTTAAAGTATGCATATTTGTGACTCTGGAATTTTCTTAACAAAGACTGACAACAGAACATTTTTGTTAGCATTTATAGTTCAAAGACATCTGTAAGTTTTCTCTGGAGCTGACAACAAAGGGATATTTAATAGTGGCACAGTGATCTGCGAGACTGTTTGTTATGATTTCCATTGTTTTGCATTTGCTGAGGAGTGATTTACTTCCAATTATGTGGTCAATTTTAGAGTAGGTGCCATGCGATGCTGAGAAGAATGTATATTCTCTGGATTTGGGGTGGAGATTTCTGTAGATGTCTATTAGGTTTGCTTGGTCCAGATCTGAGTTCAAGTCCTGGATATCCCATTTAATTTTCTGTCTCATTGATCTGTCTAATATTGACAGTGGAGTGTTAAAGTCTCCCACTATTATTGTGTGGGAGTCTAAGTCTCTTTGTAGCTCATTAAGAATTTGCTTTATGTACCTGGGTGTTCCTGTATTGGGTGCGTATATATTTAGGATCATTAGTTCTTGATGCATTGATCCCTTTATCATTATGTAATGTCCTTCTTTGTCTCTTTTTATCTTTGTTGGTTTAAAATCCATTTTATCAGAGACTTGGATTGCAACTCCTTTTTTTTCTCTCCATTTGCTTGATAAATCAGTCTCTCACCACAAGTGCTATCAAATTAGAACTCAGAATTAAGAAACTAACTCAGAACCGCAAAACTTCATGGAAACTGAACTGGCTCCTGAATGTCCACTGGATAAACAATGAAATGAAGGCAGAAATAAAGATGTTATTTGAAACCAAAGAGAATGAAGACACAGTGTACTAGAATCTCTGGGACACATTTAAAGCAGTATCTACAGGGAAACTTACAGCAATAAATGCCCACCAGAGAAGCAAAGAAAGATCTAAAATCGACACCCTACTGTCAATACTGAAAGAGCTAGAGGAGAAAGATCAAGAAAATTCAAAAGCTAGCGGAAGACAAGAAATAATTAAGATCAGAGCAAACTTGAAGGAGATAGAGACACAAAAATTCCTTCAAAAAGTCAATTAAGTCCAGGAGCTGGTTTTTTAAAAAGATAAACAAAATAGACCACTAGCCAGATTAGTAAAAATGAAAAGGGAGAAGAATCAAATAGATGCAATAAAAAAATGATAAAGGGGATATCACCACTGACTCTACAGAAATACAAATTACAATCAGAGATTACTACAAACAACTCTATGCACTTAAACCAGTAAACCTGTAAGAAATGGATAAATTCCTAGATAGTTGCACACTCCCAATCCTAAACCAGGAAGAAGTTGAAACCTTGAATAGACAAATAATAAGGGCTGAAGTTGAGGCAGCAATTAATAGCCCATCAACCAAAAAAAGTTGAGGTCCAGATGGGTTTACAGCTGAACTCTACCAGACGTACAAAAAGAAGCAGGTACCATTCCTTTTGAAACTATTCCAAATAATTCAAAAAGAGGGAATTCTTCCCAAAATATTTTATGAGACCAACATCCTCCTGATACTAAAACACGGCAGAAAATCAACAAAAAAAAAAGAAAACTTCACACCAATCTCCATGATGCACATAGATGCAAAAATCTTCAATAAAATCCTGGCAAACGGATTGCAACAGCACATCAAAAGGCTTATCCATCACAATCAAGTAGGCTTCATCCCGGGGATGCAAGGCTGGTTCAACATATGCAATTCTATAAATGTAATTCACCACATAAACAGAACCAAAGACAAAAACCATATGATTATCTCAATAGATGCAGAGAAGGCCTTCAACAAAATTCAACAGCCTTTTATGCTAAAAAGTGCTAATAAACTAGGTATCAAAGGAACATATCTCAAAATAATAAAAGCTATTTATGACAAATATACAGCCAATATCATACTGAATGGGCAAAACATGGAAGCATTCCCTTTGAAATCCAGCACTAGACAAGGATGCCCTTTCTCACCACTCCTATTCAATATAGTATTGGAAGTTCTAGTCAGAGCAATTAGACAAGAAAAAAAAAAATAAAGGATATTCAATTAGGAAAAGAGGAAGTCAAATTGTCTCTATTTGCAGATGACATGATTGTATATTTAGAAGACCCTAACATCTCACCCCAAAATCTCCTTAAACTGATAAGCCACTTCAGCAAAGTCTCAGGATACAAAACCAGTGTGCAGAAATCACAAGCATTTCTATACATCAATAACAGAGTAATGGAGAGCCAAATCATGAGCAAACTCCCATTCACAATTGCTACAAAGAGAATAAAATACCTATAAATACAACTAACAAAGGATGTAAAGGACCTCTTCAAGAAGAACTGCAAACCACTGCTCTAGGAAATAAGAGTGGACACAAACAGATGGAGAAACATTCCAAGCTCATGATTAAGAATCAATATCATGAAAATGGCCATAGAGCCCCAAGTAATTTACAGATTCAATGCTATCCTCATCAAGCTACCAATAACCTTCTTCACAGAACTGGAAAAAAACACCTTAAACTTCATATGAAACCAAAAAAGACCCCACATAGCCAAGACAATCCTAAGCAAAAAGAACAAAGCTGAAGGCATCATGCTACCTGATTTCAAACTACACAACAAAGCTACAGTAATCAAAACAACATGGTACTGGCACCAAAACAGAGATATAGACCAATGAAACAGAACGGAGGTCTTGGAGGCAAAGCCACACACCTACAACCATCTGATCTTTGACAAACCTGACAAAAAAAGCAATGGGGAAAGGATTCCCTGTTTAATAAATTGTTTATATACACATATATATATATGTATATATATACATACGTATATACATATATGTATATATATACACATACATATACACACATATACACATACATACATATATACACACATATATATACGTATATATACATACATATATACACATGTATATGTGTATATATATACATACGTATATGTGTATATACATACATATATACGTATATATATATACACATATATATACATAGAGAGAGAGAGGGACAGAGAGACATGAATATTGATATTTATCTTTGTTTATATTTGTTTGTAAACTTTCTTCTTCTTGGCAACAATGACAAAAATGTAGGACAATTATTTCCCATATAAATAATTCATATAATTGGCATTAAAAGTAAATCATTATAATTAATTCATTATCATCACAATAATTTTTTAAAGAATTGAGTAGGGTAATTCAAAAACCTTGTTTTATACCTGATTAAGATGCCAGCATCAAGGTAAACATATCTGATGTCCTATATTAATTTGTTTTATCATTATTCTTATTACATATAGTAATTAATAAGATATATGTATATCTTAAATCATTTTGAAATTTATAAAACATTTTCACATACACTATCCTCTTTTAACTATTCTATTTTATAATTTACCAATTTTCATACAAAATTTTAACAAATTTTTTTCTATTTAAAATAAATTACCCTGTCATTTTCCCACATTATATATAATATAAAATTAGTATCTAAATAGTGCCACTTAGATTATAAATAACAAAATACTATTCCTCTCCTACCTTCAACTATCTTTATAATAGCAAATGTATTTGTTTTGTTAGGGAATCTAGCAGCAGGCACACAATTTAAAATTCACCTCTGTGATTTTCATCTTTAGGTAGAATAAAGGTCTCCTGAATTTTAAAAAGAACATTAAGATGTACATAAGTGAGAAAGGGAGAAAATAGCAGAAATTGATCTTTAGTTCTAAGAATAGCCAAACACAACAGGAATCCTCCCTGACATAGAGAACAATTTGAGTATGTTAAAATATAAATTAAGCAACATTCTTTGCAAGTTATATCCAACTTTGGTCAACTTGATTTATTGATTTTTCAAATTACTTTGCTTTTAAAAAACTGCATATTTTTATTTTAAATATATTTTTGAAATCACAACAATTTTCTGTATTGGAAGGCCATCTATATACTCTAGTTTCTGAAGAACATGCATTACCAGAATATCCAATTATCTGAGTAAACTGACATAGTGTCAAATAAAATATTTTGTCATTAAACTGTGTCCTTAAAAAACAAAAAGTCTAGAAAAGTAAGTATGTGAAATAAAATCCTTTAATCATCTAGAGCCAAAATTATACTTCACTCTGACTTAGAAGAACAGAGGTGACTGAACCCTCCTTATAAATAAAAGGCATTTTATGATGATGTACAGAGTACTGCAGTATTCTAACAAGCTATCACGTTTCATTACACAAACCCTATCAAGAAGAAGTTTTATGGCCTTTCCTTAAGCAGCATGATATAAATTTCTAGAGTAACAAAATTTAACATTGGAAATAACAGCATAAACAATTCATATAACTCAGGTCTTTTACAAATGAAGAAACTGAAGCAAAGAAGAATGAAGTGGGTATTTAAATCTCACAGCTAGCATATCCAGTCCTTTTTCTATACCTGACCTGTCTAGCACAGTAGGTACCAGTCACATGTACTGTTAATTTCTTGAAGTATGGTTAATTGGAATTCAGATGTGCTGTAAGTATAAACTATATACTGGATTTTAATGGCAGACTATGGAAAGTAACACAAAATATATCACCAATAATTTTATTCTAATTCTATGTTGAAAGATAATATTTTGGATATGTTAGATCAAAAATATATTATTAAAATAAATTTCACTTGATTCATTTTACCCTTTCTAAATGTGTCTACTAGACATTTTTAAATTATATTCATGGCTCACATTATATTTCTATCTGACAGCACTGTTTTAGACCATTACATTTTATATTCTTTTAGGTATATCTCTTTTTGAGATTCTAAGTACATCTAGTAATTTCTTATATGAAATTAATATCTTTACATTTAGTCAACTAAAAATATTCTCCTTTTTCATTAAAGATTCTATGCTTACATAAGCTAAATACCATGCCAATTAACAAATGCCAAATGAGTATCAGAAATGTTTACAACTTCATTATAACTCTGTCTTTCATAAGGAGTGCTTCTCTTTGTTTCATACTCATTAATTTTACTATTCTAAGATGTTATTCCCTAAACTCCGCAGTCAGCCAAAATGTATTCTATACTTTGATAAATGCTTGCAAGGCAAAGGACTAAAAGGAAAAAGAGGGAATTGAATTTTCATTGCACAGGAGAATAATCAAAGATAATTCCAATAAGAGTAAATTTTTTATTAAACTACAGCAATAGCTAACAGGATTTCTCAAAACGAACAATAATTGTGTTTATATAATAAGTCAAACTTTAAGTGTATTCTGCCTCAAAGCTGACAGTTGGTAAGCTTGAAGGTGTCAAGACAAGGAGAATAATAAGCAAAAAAAAATACAACCAAACACCTAAAACACAATAGGTTAGCCTTAACTCAAAGTCATTTTTATCTGATGGACAACAGGGTATCTATATATGTCCTCACTCAACCAATATTTTGAAAGCAAGAACCATTTCATAGGGGCAGGTAATAAATATTTCCCCCAAAACTATTCTTCCATCTTAAATCCCTAGTATAATTGAGGCTTCTACAATAAGTGAATTCATGAAGGCTGTATGCTCTTTAAGAACTGGAAGATAGTACTTGGTATATTGTCAAGTGCTGGGATTGGGAGGCCTTCATACAAATCAGAGGGACTCTCTTTACTTCTCTCGATGCAGAATTGGTGTCCTGACAGACACTCCTGACTGACATTGATTCATTAAATAAGAGTAACAGCCTTTCTTTAGTAGAGTAGTCCCTTTTCCATTTTCTAGTACCTAAGAACTGCTGAGAGCTTGTGAAGATATGGGACATGGGGAGTGGTATCAAGGAACAGGGGTTGAGAAGTGGCTGACAGTGATTACCTCTTAGAAAGAGGATCATGTTGGATTTCTCCCAGTCATGGAAATTCCTAGTCCAGAAGCTCTTTTCAGAAGCCCAATGATGTTACCATTGACAGGATGAGGTTGGATTTTTATTTGTGTAATGCATATTTTAGGACATGGAAGATAACATGATTTTCTTTTTTTAAAGCAAGGATTTAGAAGACAGGCAGAGTCTGCTCTGCTACAGAGTGACTCCCTGAACCTGAATACAAATACTTAAAGAATAAAATTAGATGGTGTCTACATTCTTTCTTTCTTTCTTTTTTTATTTTGAGATGGAGTCTTACTCTGTCACCCAGGCTGGAATGCAGTGGTGACATTTTGGCTCACTGCAACCTCTACCTCCTGGGCTCAAGCAATTCTCATGCCTCAGCCTCTTGAGTAGCTGGGATTACAGGTGCCCCCCATCAGGCCCGACTAATTTTTACATTTTTAGTAGAGACACAGTTTTACCATGTTGGCCAGGCCTGTCTGGAATTCCTGACACCAAGAGTTCCTACTGCCTTGGCCTCTCAAAGTGCTAGGATTACAGGCATGATCCACCATGCCCGGCCTCTGTGTTCTTTAAAACTCACATTTCCTAAATGGGAATTTGTGAAGCTGTAAAAGATTATGAGACTGTTCCATCTAGATCCTGCCATAAAAAAACTAATTGGTCTGTTTCCATTATTATTTTTAATGAAAAATAAAATATTCTTTAACATTTCGTTTTCCACTTTGGACAAAACACTCCAAGTGCATCTCAGGTGATTATATGTAGGCAATAATGGTTATTGAATGAACTTGTTCATTTCTTCCTTTCATAGTCACCAAAATATACCTAGAAATGAGATTTTTTTTCACCATTATACTGATTTTACTTTTTTTATCTTAGTTATATATTTTAAAAATTAATTTAATTTTTAAGATTTATCTTCAAAATGAATTCTACATATAGAAAGAAAACATAAGGAAATCTTATGGAATTTTCATAAGTTTCTGAGAATCATAATATGGTAATTCTGCAAATTCCCAAGATAGCAGCATCCTAAGGTATCTATAGTATAGAAACTGATATCAAACACTCATATTTTAAAATATATATTTAATAAGAATAAAATCTGTTCTGGCTTTTCATATATAATTACAAAGTTTATATACATTCTAAATGTATTATACTTTACAGAGCTTTTTGTAAACAACATCATAAAGCAATCTCCCTTATCATTGATAAGCAAAACAGAACATATAAGTAAATAGTGTGCTATTTCAGTAGAAATGGAAGAATAAAGTACTTTTAGTCTATTTTTGATCATATGAAGTCTACTAAAATTCTATCTCTATTTGACTATATTTTAGCTCCTAAATCAAATTTCATATGCCATCTTTGAATCTTTCCTTAAAAATGTACGCCACTTCTCCTATATCATTAAAAGTAAGTTAAACAATACTGTAATTAGAAAATGTTAACATCCTCTATGCTATAGGTATTAAAAAATGGTATTAAAATTAATACTGTTATACCAATAAAAATTATTTTACTTAAAATACTGTTTATTGTATGATGTGAAAAAATAACCAAAATTTTGTTTCTACTTCCTAAGCAGGTGGGCAGTTTTTCTTGTGCTTTAAAAGAGTTGGTAAGAATCACTTGGTAGTATTTATTAAAAAAAAAAAAACATCAATGCATGTCCCTTCACTACAGATTATAATTCACCAGGATACACTTCCAGAAATTTTATTGTTAACAAAAATACTATGATAGCTCATCTGATTTAGGAGGAATGTAGCCTGTAGCTACAGATCAGGTCAATGCTAATAATCCTCAACTGTTTGACCTGTATCCTAATAATTATAATCACTAATACACTAGAAAGATTATGGTATGTTGATGACAATGTGTCTAAACCCAAAAGAGGAAAGTACTATTTAAATAAAAGACAGGGATTTATTTTAATAATGTTTAAATGCTAGATCTAATGCAATGCTGGATCATAATAGATAAGTTATAATTGATGAAGGAACAAAATGCCTATGATCTATATAAGTTATCTAGCATAGATGCAGGGTACAAAATTCTACAGTACAAATGGTTGTTAAATACTATAGAGTAATTATTTAAACATTTATCCACTCACTTGTCAAATAGTAATTGATCGTCTAACCAGCACTGGTGCGATAGTAGTGATATGACACCCATTACTCCTGGATTTCCATCCATCTAAATGAAATCAAGCACTGGTTACATTTTATTTAACAAAAATTATGAATATGTATATATACACACACACACACACATGCACACATCAATGAAAGGTATCAAGAGGTAGAGAAGTAGACAAACTCAGTTTCTCAGCAGAAGCAACAGTATGTGGGAGTCACTGAGACATGAAAAACTGAAGTAGATACTAGAAGGCCATTGCAGTTGGAGTGTGCACTATAAGGGGGGAGTGGCATTAGCTGAACCAGGGAAATAGGCACAGCTAAGTCATTTAAGAGCTTATAATTCATGATACTGCTGATAATGTACTTTATATTTGGGGCATAAAAAGCCTTTGATACTTTTTATGAGGAAAATTCCATTTTCAAAATCATATTTGCATTTTTTAAATGTCTGTTTTTTCTGTGTTAAAGTGAGTGTAATCGGACAAAAGCTAAAGAAAGACCAGTTAAGAAGCAACTGAAAGAAAAAACAATCCTAAACTTTATAAGGAACCACAAAAGACCCAGAATAGTCAATGCTATCCTAAGTAAAAATAACAAAACTGGATGCGTCACATTACGTGACTTCAAATTATACTACAGAGCTATAGTAACCAAAACAGTATAGTACTGACTAAAAACAGATGCATAGACCAGTGGAACAGAATAGAGAACCCAGAAACAAATCCATATACCTACAGTGAATTCATTTGAGACAAAGATTCCAATTGCATACCTTGGGGAAAAGACAGTCTCTTCAATAGATGGTGCTGAGAAAATTAAATATCCTTATGTAGAAAAATGAAACTAGACCCCTGTATCTCTCACTATCTATGGGGGGAAATCAAAATGGATTAAAGACTTAATGCTAGGACTTCAAACTATGAAACTACAACAAGAAAACACTAGGGAAACTCTCCAGGATGTTGGACTGGGCAAAGGTTTATTGAGCAATATCCCACAGACACAGGCAACCAAAGCAAAAATGGACAAATGAGATCACATCAAGTTAAAATGCTTCTGCAAAGCAAAATAAACAATCAACATAGTGAAGATACAACCCATAGAATGGGAGAAAATATCTGCATACCACCTATCTGACAAGGGATTAATAACCAGAATATATAAGGAGATCAAACAATTCTATAGTAAAAAATGTAATAATCCAATTTAACAATGAGCAAAAGGTCTGAGTAGACATTTCTCAAAAGAAGACATACTAGTAGCAAACAGGTATATGAAAAGATGCTCAACATCACTAATCATCAGAAAATGCAAATCAAACTAAAATGAGATGTCATTTCACCCAGTTATTATGGCTTATACCCAAAAGATAGGAATAACATACACTGGCAAGGAGATGGAGAAAAGGTCACCCTTAAAAATTGTGGGTGGAAATGTAAATTATTACAACCAGTATGGGGAACATTTTGGAAGTTACTTCAAAAACTAAATAAAGTTGCCATACAATCCAGCAATCCCACTGCTAGGTATAGATGCAAAAGAAAGGAAATTGGTATACTGAAAATAAATCTGCACTCCCATATTCATTGCAGCACTATTGACAACAGCCATGATTTGGAAACAACCTAGGTGTCCATCAACAGAAGACTGGATAAAGAAAATGTACATAGACAAAAGTCTATTCAGCCATAAAAAAAGAGTGAGATTCTGTCATTTGCAACAATATGGATGGAAATGGAGATGATTATGGTAAGTAAAATAAGTCAGGCACATAAAGACAGACATCACATATTCTCACTTATCTGTGGGATCTAAAAATTAAAACAGTTGAACTCATGGATATAGAGAATAGAAGGATGGTTACCAAAGGCTGAGAAGAGTGGTCTGCATGGAAAGACACTATACGGGAGAGGGAAAGCCATTGTAACAGTAGGAATGGTTAACAGCCACAAAAGGCAGGGCATGGTGGCTCTTGCCTGTAATCTCAGCATTTTGGGAGGCCGAGGATGGGCAAATAACCTCAGCTCAGGAGTTTGAAACCAGCCTGGACAACATTATGAAACCTCAATCTCTACTGAAAACACAAAAATTAGCCAGGTGTGGTGGCACACACCTGTCATCCCAGCTACTCAGGAGGCTGAGGCAGAAGAATTACTTGAACCCAGGAGGCAGAGGTTGCAGTGACCCCAGATCATGCCTACCCTACAGCCTGGACAACAGAGTAAGACTCCATCTCAAAAAAAAAAAAATAGCTACAAAAAATAGTTCGAAATAATAAATGAGATCTAATATTTACTAATACAACAGGGTGACCATGGTATAAAAATAATTTAGTTGTTAATTTTAAAATAACTGAAAGTATATTTGGATTGTTTAAAATACAAAGGATAAATGTTTGAGGTGATGGATACTCTTTTTACCCTAATGTGATTATTATGCATTGCATGACTGTATCAAAATATCTCATGTAACCCATATATATATATATACACACACACACACACATACACATTATGTACCAACAAAAAATATATAATCCATATACATATATTTACATATATATACACATTATGTGCCCACAAAATTTAAAAATTAAAAAAGAAAATATGAAGGAAAAAAGGAAGTAACTGTTATAATGCAAGCAGAGGACAAAGTTGTCATGCACTAAGGTGGTAGCAGTGGGAATGGAGAAGTGAAAATAACAAGGCTCCTGTTCATAAATAGGATTATTTCCCCAGAATTTTTATCATTCTTGTTAGCAGACTATGCTTATATCATTTACTTCTTGTAATACTCTCTTTATGGCATAAAGATATCATAACTTTAGCAAGGTCATTTCACTTCTTAGGGGTTAGATAAATGCACTTTATAGGATGAGAGTGTTGACACTTGGAAAGGAGTAATACAGCATTTTACCACCTTTAGTGGACTTAATCCAAGGCACTATTAGGTCTGACAGTGACAAAGCAGGGGAGTAACTACAACCTATATTACCTAAAGTAAATGAAGATGGGTTGTGTAAATAAGGAAATATTAAGTATAGGGTAAATCTATGGAAAGAGATTCATAACAGGAATCTTAGACATACAAATTTAATTCCCACATTCAGAAAATTCAACAAAATTGTCAGTAGATTAGCCTGAATCTACTTTGTGGGAATGGGGTAAAAAATATACCTTGAGACAAAATGGTATATGTGAAGCCCAGTAACTTACTGGATATATTAAAAGCTGGTTCCTTGTATCAAAAATATTTATGGTTAAACCAGTTTCCCTAGTGCTTTACAACAGTATTTAAGTCATAGGTGATTTCTCAGAGATGAAACTATCACATAGAGTGGGGTTTGCTTATGTTTGTTAATATCTGCAGCTTTTTAAAATAAATAAATCAGTAAAATCTGTTTGCATAATTTGAGCTCTCTCCAGAAACAGCATAATGGGAAGAGGCATATAAAAGAGAATATAGTACTAAATGCATTTTTTCACTTGTCAAGGATTTGTATTCCTTCAAAAACAAACAACACATGGTGCTCATAAGAATAATGAGGTCTGAGTTTCATTTAATTGAAAGTTACTCAAAGTATGGGATTTGCGTTTATGTCTTAAACTGAAAGAAGGCATTTTGTGCATGTGTATGTTCCAGGAGACCATGCTACGGTCTGAAGAGAATGGGGACTGCAACATCACTTTAGAGTATTTGGTACTGTGTGCTATTTTTACATGGTAAAATAAATCATAGTGTTTTGTCAGTGTAATAATATTGTTTGGTATAATAAAATATATTGATCATCAAACATTATATCTAGAAATACACTTAGACATTAACATGTTACAATAAAGTTTTAAATCTAACACAGGATGTCTAGAAAGCATCCTGTCTACTTCCACAATCTCCAATGAAAGGAAGAAAAACGCCAAATCAAAAAACAACATGTATTATTTCTATATATTTGTTTGATTTAATAATTTGTCAAACAAGCTGAAGATGAACATGCTAATAAGCTAAAACAACATATAACCAAATCGTCAACAGTACTTGAAGAAACAAAAGGATATTAAGGCAAACAGAAATGAATTTCTATATAAAAAACTACATCACTATAACCTCAACTTTTTATAACTGCTGCTATAATTCTATTCACAGCATCACCACTGGCCCAAAAGAAATTCTAAAAATCACCTCAGACAAGGGTTGTGTTGCTTTTTTAAAGCATCACAGAAGAGAAAAATATTGAGTTAGCTTATAGCTATGTTTTCACCATGGTCTGAACTTGTATCAAGTTACAAAGAACTACAATAACCAGAAAACTTTACCAGAAAAACCCACTTGTTTGTCTACAGTGATAACAATTATGGACTTTAAGAGTGAGTTTTTGAAGAAATGATGAAACAGTATTTATTTTTAGTCTTCCATGATCAAAATTTCTTCATTTTAATAGTTTTAACTTATTGGTAAGTGATCATTTATTTTATCCAACGCTAATCTATAGTAAAATAACAATTTATGTTCTACATTTATCCTTTATAAGTTTACATTTTGTTTAATATTTGCTGTTTATAATATTTCTTCTTTAAAAGTATTACATATTTATTTTAAATCTATTTATATTATGTACTTAAATATTTTTGATGAAATTATAGCATTACTATGTAGAATATCAAATATTAATACTTTCTTTCTTCCCAGTATTAAAAATAAGTAGTTGAGATGTACGTTCTTGTCTTCAAGGAGACCACCATTCCTAGTCAGTACCAATATTCGGAAATAGGGGAAGTATATGAAATATAGACCCACATTTCATGGTCAATTTTAAGTTAAAAAATGGCCATAATGAAGACAATAACACAATAATACTAAATTATAGTAGAGACACAGGCAAGAAAATTATGAAACAAGAATTGGATTCAAATCCCAACTTCAACTTTTAATCGCTGCACCTCGTGGATAAGTCATGTGACCTTTCTGGGCTTAATTTCTCTAAATTTGAACAAGAGCATCTAACCACTCAGTTAATAGGATTATATTAGCTTGTGCATATAAGGTGCTTAATATAGTACCTGACACATAGTCACTGCTCAATAAAACTAGACAAAAATTTTCCATTGTAACACAGAATAAGAAAAAGAAAGGGCTAGTTTAATTATTTAAATTGTGACACCTGAAATAACATACACTGGGTGAATGACAGTAAAGATCTAATATGGTTTGGCTCTTTGGTCTCACCTAAATCTCATGTTGAATTATAATAGCCAGTGTTGGGGGAGGGACTTGACGGGAGGTGACTGGATTATGGGGTGGATTTCCCCCTTGCAGTTCTCATAATAGTGAATTCTCAGGAGATCTGGTTGTTTAAAAGTGTGTAGCACATCCCCCGTCACGCTCTCTCTTGCTCTGCCACAGTAAGACAGAGGAGAGAGAGCGCTTTCTTCTCCTTCACCTTCCACCACAATTGTAAGTTTCCTGAGACCTCCTAAGCCATGCTTCCTGTACAGCCTGCAAAACTGTGAATCAATTAAACCTCTTTTCTTTATAAATTACCCAGTCTCATGTAGTTCTTTATAGCAGTGAGAGAATGGACTAACCCAAGATCTGAAATATAAACCAAGAATAATGGCTTACTGCTTGGGGAGAAAAAATACCAAAAAAGAATGTCTCCTGGGGTCAAAATTCATAGCAAACTTTTAAATTCACTTATCTTGCAGGTATATTCTTTATTTGAAAACTTATTCAACTTATTTTCTTCTGTTATACTATTGTAGATTAGTATTCTACATCTTAAAAAGTTCTATCATATAAAATCCATAACCATTTGCAGACCTGCTTTCAAATGCTAATAATTTTATAAAGGTCAAATATATTGAAAGCAATTTTCCTTAAAAGATAATCTAAATTTATGTAAGAAATACCATGAAGATTAGAAAATGTTGTGTCAAAAGGGATCTTCTAGGTTTACGGCCTCATTCTGCATATGGACAAGTGGGACTCTGGAACACAACGGATTCTCTTTAGTCACAGTGTAAGGTAGTGATAGAGCTATGAATATAAACCAGATCTTTTGTACTCTAAACCCAAATATGCTGTACTTTTATTGATATACTAAAAAAAATGCAGCTGAGCATGGACCTAATTCATCAAATCATCATCGTTCTATTCCACAAAAATTTGAACACCAACAGTAAATGAACTAAGTATGAGGAGTTTCTGCATTACAGAATAAAAATAAAACAAATGGTAAATAACATGTTTGAGAAATCTTTATCCTCATTATCAATCCATGAGACATAATTTAAATCGTCATGTCAGTTTAAGCCAATCAAGATGCAACCAAGCAGAGCAAGCTCATTGGCATTATAGAAATGCTTAGAGAAGGTTTCTGAATGTATGGCTCATGTCACAAAGGAAGATGAATTTTTCTACATAACCTCAACTTTATCTATATGCAATTAAAAATGTGGCTCATGTGACAAATTCCTTAAAAATTCAGTCATCAAAAAGTAAAGTACCAAGATATGAGTACTTTACTAAGATCCTAAAGAAAGACCCTGTCCTTTGTTACACAGATTTTGTCTAATCCCCTTCCCTGGAGTATGAGAAGGACTTGTGACTATGATGAGATATCAGTCCCATGATTAAGTTACCAATCAATTGATTTTGGACTAATCATCAGGAGATTGTCTCTTTTGTGGTAGGCCTGATCTAATGCATTCATGCCTTTAATATAAGGTAAAATATTAGAAAGACTTTCTCCTACTATCCTGGAAGAAAGCAAACAGTCATGTTATGTTCTACCTGTGGAGAATGCCATGTGGCTGGGACACGAGAGCAACATCTAGGATCTGAGAGTGGCCCCTTGCCTCATACTCCTACCTGAGGGAAACAACACAAAAACAGAGAAGTCCTACATCTATAGCGAAATAAATTATGTCAACATTCTGAAAGAACTTAGAAGCAGCTCTTTCCCAAGTCAAACCACCACATGAGGACACACACAAACTGATAGCTTTTATTTGATCTTTACAAAGCCCTGAGCAAGAGGCCCACTAAAAACATGCCAGAACCATGGAAAATGTGAGATATTAAATTTCTGTTTCTTTTAGCATCTCATTTCTTTAGCAATTTGTTATGCAGCAATAGAAAACTAATACAGGAAGGGACCAAGTTTTTATACTTCATATATTCTCAAGATTCAAAATACAATAGTATAGTAGGTATATGGGCACCTAATATATTCTTGAGTGATTTTTTTTTAATTGGAAATGGTATGCTTGACTCAGCACAGTGCTAGGAAACTGCCAGAAAATAATCCTGCTGTCACTTATGTTTGGGGAGAGTCTTGCAGTTTTTAAACATATTCTCATTTAATACTGTGAGTTATATATGGCATAGATATCATCTCCATTTCACAGATAAGAAAATGGAATCTGTGAGTTAAAGTTCCAGAAATCATGTTACTAACTCATTTTCTCTCAACTATGCTATAGCATAAGGCATATGGGAACACATTGAATTCTCTTATAAATAGAAGGTGTTGTGATAAACCAAGAATGAAGGTTGTTACTGTGTTTATTTCATTCTATCCTTGATTTCCTGCAGAGACATTGTCAAGCACCTTTCAGATGTTAACCATGTATCTGCTAGCTGACTGAATACAGGCAACATCAGCCAACCACAGGGTTTATTATATTTCTTTTACTCTAAGCAAAATAATATATATAATAATTATATTAATAACTATTAATTAAGCCCCTGTGACATCATGTATCCTTTGATTCTTACTTACTTTGATTAAATAAAACTTACTTTTATTTAAACATGCACGGAAGTTTAAATTTTTCATTACAAATAAGGAAACTGAATTTTGGAAGGATTAAGTGATTTGATGAAGGTACATACCTATTAAATGATGGATACAGACACAAATTCAGGTCTGTTTTCTCTAAAGCTTGAATTATTTCAACGATTTCAAGTTATTGTGCCAAGGGGACTTTGCAGAAAATTGGCAGATGATACCAATAAATAACAAAGAGTTTTGAACTAGACAATGCTTTGTACTTTGGGCAAAACCCCTTGAATCTATACCACACACAGTATTTTCACAGTATAAAATGCTCTTACATGAAATACTGTCTTAATCACTAATTGCTTTATATATGTATGAAGCAACACATGAATAAAATTAAACCCAGCTCTCAGAAAAAGGATCTTTGAGGAAGAAAAAATAATAAACCCTGCTCTGGCAAGGAAAATTTATGTTTATTGTAAAAATTCACAAAATTATCCAATCATACTTACAAATTCACAGATTACAATATACCTAAATGTACTTTTATAACAAATGATTTTTCTCTATATTACATAAGTAAATGAAAAATAATGTATTTGTAATTTGAATTCAATATGGTTTTTCCATTCAGTATTATGAATTGTGTGAATTTAAGAAGGCTCTTACTAAGTAATTTGGTTCAGAGTTTTAGTTAAGGCTTTGGAGTCACCTTGGAATGCATCTCTTCAAAATGTTTCTCTCCCTGTTTCTCCAGAATATAAAAGGCTATCAAAGTTGCTCAGGCATTTAAAAGCCCAAAATGATTGTCTTTTTAAAAACTTTTTTCTTCATGAAACAATTCAAGCTTTTAAAGTCTCACACATCTTGACTAGGTAGCTATTGCTTTATATTTAGAAAAAAAATGTTAATTCTCAAACTGAATGATAATCTTGAAGAAAAGGACAGTTATCCAAGGATGACTACATCTTTCTTTTGTTCCTTTGGCAGTCTCCATTTGCCAATAGTTCATCACAAGCAGCCAGCTTTATAGCATATCATATAAATCTAAATCATTGCAATGTTTCCCTTTATGTTGCATTAAATCTGCTGTGACTCTTCTAATAAGTCAAATAACCTTTACCTCTCTTTTTCACCCTCTCCTTATGCCCTGCTCTTCTAGCCACCTAAAACATAAAATGCTGAGAGATTATTCTATGATTGAAAAGATACATTAAAGCTGCTTTAAATGAAAAACAGGCAGCTGCATGCAAAATCATTGTCTATGGATAACACTAACACCTGAGAACTATAAAGGCTCAGGGAAGGCACTGCAAAACTGAATATGTTTGTCAGTTTCTGAATCATTAGACAAGGAATTCTTGCTTCTATTCCAATAGTCACTGCTGCAACAGCCACACAGCATCAGCCATTCATTTCTATACTACATTATTTCATTGCTTAATAGGGAGAAAACACACCTGCAAAGATAATGTTGACATGACATAAACAAGAGATACATCTCAGATTAGAAGAAAATGATAAGCAATTAGTAACTAGAAGACTAGATAACCAGAATATAGAAACTTTCCATTTGTTTAGTTATAAAAGTAATCATGTTCCAAGTATTAAGATGAATCAGTGTGGGCTTAAAAAACTCATAAAAATAGATTCAGAAACTTTAAGTCACTGGGCCTAAAGAGAACATAGCAACTTACCTCCAAACACTATCATTTACAAGGATTCAATAAGTTCTCAATAATGTAGACTAACAGCAAGGAGCAATGATGCTACCAATTAAAAGCATATTTCTATTTGGCCACAAATGCATTGCATTATAGATTAGTACCTATGCTAATTATACATTACTTTGGTAAATATTAAAATTAGACCTCATTTCCTAAGCAGATATCAGCTGACAGGATAAGGTGGCATTTAGAGGTATGCATAGATGCAAAGGGAAACATTCTAGAATTACATGAGCTTGATAATGCAGAGTTAATTACATGAGCTTGACTACAGGAAGATGCTTGAATTCCTGTTAATTTATTGAAGTGGGCACCAACACTGTGTTGGGGGTTAGACAGGAAATGAAGCAGGTGACATAAATATATACAAACAGGAAAAATGTGTGATTGCAAAGTCTGTTTATGAAATAAAACTTTTGTAAGCCTAATTATTTGAAAAGCTGCACTCTGCACTTATTCTAGCCTCTTTTCTATCATTGACTTAGATGAAATTTACTTGCATAATAGCTAGAACCATTTTGCTAACATATATAGCAATTTTCTATTTCAATCTCATTTTTGATACAAAATTGAATTCAAATCTACATATTTATATATAAGCCATTAGTGTAGACTGAGTATACATATAAGCTTTTTCTACTTATTTTGCTTGTAATTTTTTTAAGTCTGATGAATAAAAAGCAATTGCACAAAGTGCTTAGCTATATCAATTTATTTCCACCTGCATAATTTCCAAAGCTCAATTACATATTTCATCTGTTGAGATACTCATAGTAGTCTTTGCTTCTTTACAAGGTAGACTGCTTCAATGACTGGCCATTATGATGAAAATTCCTTGTGTTAAATCTAAAGCTTTCTATGTATTCCAGCTCTTTTGACTTCATAAAAGAAGAAAAAATGATTTGCAAGATAAATGCAATGTATATTTATAAAGCTCTTGTATTTTTCTAAAACTCCACCCAAACCGAATTGTATTACGTCCATACAATTTGGGGAGCCAGATGAATTACATATATATGAGGAGGTTTGCATAAGTATAAAATATTCTAGACATCTACACGTTAATATGTGAGATGTCTAGAAGTCTATGGTCACATAAAACTCCACAAACACCTGAATATTCTCACTTTTATACTGTGTAGGGTATTAAAAGTAGATATAGCAGGAAAGTGCGTCATTGAGCTTGGTGAGTGAGCCTAGGTAGCCATATATCATCTTCATTTCATAACAAATTTGATTATCTGTACCTTCTGCAACACATAGAGTTAATTTAGAAATTTATACATTAGAGAGGTGTTAGTTAAGCTGGTGATTTTTAAAGATTCTTGGACATCCAAAACATGAATGTCAATAATCTGCTGGAGTTTGGAAGAAAAAAAACAACCTGCTAACAGATGATGATCTTTCAGCAAATAGGCCAAGGTGCTGTCTACTTCATTGAAGACTCTTCTATTCATAGGTCTAAAACAAAGGCCCTTGCCTGTTCTAGATGAGAAAATACTTCCTATCAATGAAAAATGGAGGATGTAGAAGAATTTAGGATTATCAGACACACTACCCAGGAAAACAAATTCAGCCATGATAAAGCAAGAAACAATTCTCCATGAAAGAACTAGGCAGGGTTAGTGCTTGTATATGCAAGACATGAGCATGTGAAATTGAGGAAATTGGGTACTTTAGAAATGTTTAAACATGTAATTAGCCAATCATGTAACTGGCCCATCTAAGAAATCCTTATACACTGGTTAACTATGAATGTTCAAAAGAACAATCTCTTGATAATTCTGGAAATGTCAATCTCCTGCTATAACCAATTTTCTCAGATATCTGTACAACTACTATTTTAATAGTAGAAACAGTACAATTAGTGGTCCCTGGAAGTTAGCTTTCAAAAAAATAACATATTAAGCAAAGTCAAACAAATGTTTGCATACCGATTCTTTTTTTTTTTTTTTTTTTTTTGGAGACGGAGTCACCATGTTGGAGTGTGCAGTGGCTCAGTATTGGCTCACTGCAACCTCCATCTCCCTGGTTCAAGTGATTCTCCTGCCTCAGCTTCCCGAGTAGCTGGGACTACAGGCACCTGGCACCACGCCTGACTAGTTTTTGGTATTTTAGTAGAGACGGGGTTTCACCATGTTGGCCAGGATGATCTCAATCTCCTGACCTTGTGATCTGCCTGCCTTGGCCTCCTAAAGTGCTGGGATGATAGGCATGAGCCCCTGTGTCCGGCCTTGCACACTGATTCTTTTATACAATATCATAAAAGGAGTCCTATTTAAAAGAACTTTACAGATATTTAAATGTTATTTTAAGAATGATCCTTTTGTTAAAAAATTGCTGTTTATCGATTTTACAAGTAAAATGTCCTTCAAAAATAGAATGCATTTAAGCTAAGGTAACCTGTTGAGTGTTCTGTTGACACAGTCATCAGCAGTATGTATGTCAATCACTGTACTATGTTTTAATTCAATATTCACCTTGGCCAATTCTAAGTTAAACTGAATTGCTCCTTCATTGAATAACAGGTTGTTATTCTAATATGGCAGTTAATGCTTATGGCCCTTCTGTCACTCAAAATTCTTACGGTATCTGCAGTCTCTCCACAAGTGCCTTCCCACCACTTCTAACTTCCTCTTCATTAAGAAGTGACACAAAAGTTAAGCTAGTCTGATATATATATATATATGTGTGTGTGTATATATATATATGTGTGTGTGTGTGTGTATGTATATATATGCAAATACACACACAGATATATAATTCAAAAAGAATAATTTTATACATGCTGCTAAATTAAAAGGTTTTAAAATTATAACCTATTTATACTTAATTTCCTCTCCCACAGAATAACAGGTGTGGCCTATTGAAAGACATTTTCTTCACAGCTTATCAGAATTTTTTGCCTAATTGATATTCTCAAATATTCTACCTAGGCAGAATGACTAGATGTTCAGACATCTAATTAGTAAAGAAGAGAAATTTGGGGAGTTGAAAGGTGGTGTGGGCATAATACTTAAAGTCCTATGAGTATGGGCTAATTTCAGATTTAAACACATGTGTGTATGAGTGTGTGTGTGTGTATGTGTGTGTGTCCATGTATATATGTCTATATACACATATACCTATATATGTGTGTATATATGGTGTAATCTTTTAAAATAAAAGCAATTTATTTTAATGTAACTTTATCTTACTTTTTAAATATTGTATCTTTATATACTTCATATGCATGTGCATATATGTATGATAGTGTATTTTTAGAACTTGTATCTGAATTTATCTTTTAAAATTTCATAGAAAATGATATATAAAATATATCACTTCTCCCAAAGTGATGTCTATTTTTCAGAGAAAATATGCTCAATTATTTTTCATAATTGCTCAGAGCAATTCAAGAAGCTTGAACATTCTACTCTAGGGTTCATCAAAGTGTGACCCCAGAACCAGCAGCATGAGCATCACTTGTAAACTTGTTAGAGGTGTAATTTCTTGGCCTCCACCTAAGACCTGCTGAATCTGAAACTCTGGAGACTTGGCCCAGGAATCTGTTATTGTGAGCTTTTCCAGTGATTCCAATGCACAGAGTCTAAGAACTACTGCCCTACCCAATCCATGACTAATAAATGAAGAATGAAAAATCTATGTGACCACTTGCTCCTGGCTTCAGCTGTTGGATATCTGACTGCATTCTACCAAATTCAGCAGCCCTAAGGCATCTTATTCAAAAAGTTGTGCCACTTGTTACTTTACTTTTAGATTACATGACAAAATAATAAAGAATTGTGCAAACTCATGGCACATTCATAACCCAAAACATCCAAGTGCCAACTGTCAAAAATATATTTGAAAAATGCTACTCTATTCCCAATTAACAATCCTCATCTCCACAGTTTCTATTCCTGTGAGAAAATAATTGAATATTTTCTCTATTCTTCTCCATGATAAATATCCAACTGTAAATAAGGCTGAAAGGAGTCTCTAACATGGGAAGCTGATAAGAAAATACACTCATATAGTATTCACTCTGTACCAGGAATTATGTTATGATCTTTCTACTTATTAACTCACTTAATATTCACAGAAAGCCTTTAAGGTAGATTAAATATTATCCCAATCCCTACTCTCATTAAATGACTTGTCCAAGATCTCACATTTAGTAAGTAAAGCATTAGAATTTGAAGTGAAGCAGTAAAAGCTCTTAAAAACAGATTGTCAGTGGCAAAGTATCATAATTCTCAAAGGAGAAAGTATAACTTGCAAATACAAAGAAATTTCAAAAAGTTCATGGAAAATGCATATATCATGAATAAACCATGCATGGATTTCCACTTTTTGCACCAAAATAAACTTGCACTAACTTATTATAACATATCTGAATATGATCTACTTTTAGAAACTAAGGATAAGACATCAGTTTGAAAAAAGCCCTCATCAGAGCAAAATAAAATTGAAGCAAAGAACAAATATCAAATGTATAATGAAGCTTTAGGGGAAGAATGGTAAAACCTTGATGCTTTGCAAAAAGTGTACAGGTATAATAGCCCTTAAAAATCAGAAGTTTACAAATGGATAACTGACTTTAAGAAGGGAACAGAAAGTGTTAAAGATGAAGCCAGCAGGGGAAAACCATTCATGTTCATTTTGGAGGAAAAAAATTCATCTTGTTTGTGCCCTAATTGAAGACTCCTGAGGATTCCCAGAACAAACAATAGCCAACACCATAGACATTGTAACTGGTTCAGCTTACACAATTCTGAATGGAAAATTAAATTTGAGCAATCTTTTCATTTTATGGGTGCCAAAACTGTGGCACCCATGTCAGCAGCAGACAAGAGTAGAGGTTACAATAGAAATTTTAAACAAGTGGGATCAAGATCTTGAAGCATTTCTGCAGACTTGTAACAGACAATGAAACATGGCTTTACCAGTAGGATCCTCAAAGCAAAGCATAATCAAAGCAATGGTTCCCAGGCAGTGGAAGTGGTCGAGTCAAAGCAAAGTAAACTGGTCGAGAGCAAAGGTCATAAAACATTTTTTTGAGATGCTCAAGGTATTTTGCTTGTTGACTTTTTAGATGGCCAAAGAAAAATAACATCTGCTTATTATGAGGGTAATCTGAGAAAATTTACCAAAGCTATAGAAAGGAAAAAAAAAGCCAGGAAGGAATCTTTTTCTACCACAACAATGCTCCAGCTCATTCCTCTCAGCAAACAAGCACAATTTGGGGAACTTTTCTAGGGGAAATCATTAGGCATCCCCCTTAAAGTCCTGATTTGGCTCCTTGTGACTTTTATTTCTTAAATTTAAAAAAAAAATCTGCCAAGGGCACCCATTTTTCTTCAGTAGTTAATGTACAAATAAAGATTATATTGACCTGGTTAAATTCCTTGGACCCTCAGTTCTTTAAGGATGGACTAAGTGACTCATATTATCTCTTTCAAAAGCATCCTGACCTTGATGAAACTTACGTTGAAAAATAAAATTTATATTATTTGTTTTTACCTTTTAATTTTATTTTCCTACAAACTCTATGAAGTTCTCATGTATACCACCCACCTCACTAATAATTAGACATTTTGTCTTTTAATCTATTAAATTGAAGCTAATACTCAACCCGAGTTAACATTCTAAGAAACTGACAGTGGAGTATAAATTGCTAACCCATTTGGCAGACAACTTGCTAAAAACTACCAAATATAAAGAGAGAAAAAATGAGAAAATATAAGCAAAGTATAGAAAACAATATTATCTAACTTGCTCTGAACTCACTTATTTTTAGGTGAGTTGAGAGCAAGTTAGATATTTTTCTACATATATTTTTTCTAAATATTTTATTTAGACTATCAAGTCCACTAAAAAAAAATAATATAACTGTTTATTTGTAATGGTATTTCTACATTTTTTGAGGCAGGTAAAATATTCAAATAATATATTTATATTTTAAACAAAACATCAATCTTGACTTTACCAGTAGGTATGACCTTCAGCAAACCACTCAAAATTCTGTATTTTAAATGGAGCTTGGAACACAATGGGATGTCTTTCATAGAAAGACTTGTGAAAATCAAAATAAATAAACTTGCTGTAAGCCAAAGATTTAACTTGGCTTTATTAAATTTGTTTAATTTTTAAAGAAAAGATATGCAGTCTTTTTATAAAAAGGTTAACATTGTTAATATTTTATGGTAATCATTAGTAACATTATTGAAGAACTAAAACTATCATTATATTTAAAAGTATTTTTCTCATGATATGCAATTAAAGAATACTAATGCATGGATGCAAAAGCAAGTAATACAAGCAATAAAATCAATTTTCTTGGAAACGCACATCACATTTTCAGAGCACAGCCACTTTTCCCCTGTCATATTTTCACAATCACAACCATAAATAATATCTAGAAAAATCCAAAGAATATAATACTCTATGCAAAAACTATTCTGGACAATTGAATTTTAACTATATATCACTTATTGTAAGATACCAAAAATGAAAACTAAATGTGCTAAATTCATTTGTGGCTGAAATTATCCAAATCTAATTATTTGGGTTTTGACTGTAATTCTAGTACATAGGAGTACTAGAAAAAATTAGACAAATTTGAGTAGAAATCAGAGGAAAAGTTGGGCTATAATCAATGACTTAAGACACAAAAATGGGATTCAATCATTACTGGAAGAGTGATTTAAATATATCTTTCCTAATAAGAGATAAATACAATAAAACATACTTTAATAATTTGTTTCTACCTAATAAACAGACTCTTAAGAAACATATTTGGCACATTTACAAGCTATTAAAAATTCATAAAATATCCAAAGGTTGACTAGCAGAAAAAATAACACTGATAAAATGTTTAGATTTATCATCACAAATTTTCTAACTGGTCAAGCATGTCTTTGTTAAACAAATTTGTACAGCAGTGAAGATATATGTTATTTTAAATATAAATTTCTCAATAAAGATGGCATAAAATCCATATCATCTCTATTCACTTATACTCCCTTTCATCTTGTTTTTTAAAAATGAAATGTAAATAATAACTGCAAACAATATCCTTGTCTCTTTTCATTCACTGCAAGGGCTGAGAAAAGACTCATCTTTACTCTTAAATGATGATCAGATTAAATATTTTGGGTGTTGCCTAATTTTACTACAATCTCTGTAGAAGAAGTACAATGAATTTCTTCTTATCTACAAGGTAAATTACAGTATTTGAACTTTATGATAATGTTAAAAAAAAAACAGAAACTTCAATGACAGTCTTGATGAAGCACTTGAATACTGCAGAAAACCAAAATCATCTTTTCCAGAACAAAATACACTATTTCATTCACAGCACATCATTAAGTGGCTGTCATCCTTGCTTAAACTGATTTACTCTCATCATTAAAATCTCTACCTATTTACAACAGGAAGGATAATCAATCCTACTGAATATTTTACATAGAGCCAGGTCAACAGAAGAACAGAATAGGGGTTGTCTAATGTTCTTTTAATTTTGGGGCATAGTATGACATATTAGAAAGGATGTGTGTTTTGGAGACATTTAGCAAGCTACCTAAGGTTTACTTCTCATCAAGAAAATGAGAGTAGTATCTCCTTTATAGGATTACTATGAGAACTGTGTAACACAATTATATAAAGTGGTATGGTATCTGGCACATAGTAGGAACTTCTCATAGGTCAGATTCTCTGAAAGTATTTTGTAATAGTAATAACGTAAATGACTGTTGAGGTTGGCGCTCAGATAAAACTTATTAAAAGTAAAGGAAGCATGGTAGGGCAGGGGAAAGCTTAGCCAAAGATGTGGGCTCAGTTCAGTTGTTTGTTGGGAAATGGCTTTCAGGGTGAAGGAAAAAAGAAGCCCTGATTGTTAGTGTTTGCTCATTTCTATAGTGTAAACACGTATTCCCACAACAGTCAATTTTATATTATCCACATAATGCCACTGAACACAGCTTAATAGAAATGTTAAGTCAGCTTCAGTGAAAGCTGGCTCCAGCACATCACTTGTTTAGACTGATCCTACAAGGATTTCTGTAATGTGAACAACATCACAGAATTATCCCTCCTAGAGGCAAAGAGATTGGACTTTAATACACCAGAATCAGTCAGTCACTCACTGTGGGACACCCTGAGGGAAAGGACATAACCTCCAGAGACTCCCACCAGCCAAGAGCAATTTTCAGAAGTGTTCAGCTATAAAATGCTAACAGCCAACATTCTACAGCAGCTGGAAAACAAGTGCTTCTGCCTGTTGAAGGCAATTCTGGTGTGGTGGCAATGCCATCTAATATCACGTTCAATACTGAAGGTAAGTTAGTACTTCATGTCTCTAAGTGATTCTTGCAGTCTCAATGTACTTTATTAAGATTTGGTTCTATCAACTTATAACCAGATGATATTTGAGCTTTCTTCAAAATAAAAGACAGCGCTAATATTTAGTAGTCCAGTATCTTTTCCACTAATGTAATGGAATGAACTAATTCTTCCTTCTCTCACATATTTCTAAATATCAGGACCTCAGATCTCTGCATAAAACAAGAAGTAGCAGGTTATTCTTTTTGTCCCAGAATTTTCACTGTCAACATGAATATTGCTGACCAAGATATCTGATGAGATGGCTACAAAACAAACATCAAAAAAATGTCTCTTACTTTTAGTAGAGATGTAGAGGGAAAGGGTGAGAGTTAGTTCATTGCTATTGGTATCTGGGTTCCAAAGAAATTTATTTACCCTGTGGGCTATTTTGCATTCATTCATATCTGACTAATTACACTCTATACCTCACTTATCCTCTCATTTGACTGTTAGATCCTAACTAGATGATGCCAACAAACTATGTGAATTTAATGGGCAGTTAGGATTTCAATATTTGGTGATCATTAAAATGGTACCTGTAAAAACTGGCAAACTAGGTAACAAATGGATATTTTCTGAAACAAGAATCTTGCCACAGAGTGAAGTCAGCAAGGTGGCAGAATAGGAGGTCCCCGGTTCATATTCCGCCCACAAAAGCAAGCATGTGGCAGCTGCCCATAGTCAAAATTGCCTTTTGTAGAAGCTTTAGAATCCAGAGAGGATGTTGTAGAACGCTGGTGAAGCCCAAGACCAAAAAGAGCCATTTTGAGAAGGCTGGTCCAAGGCCTGGTCGCAGGCTCCCTGAGCATGGTCCAGGCTACAGATCAAAAGCAGCCCCAACCCGGACTCAGCTTCAGAGCCACTTCTTGGCCACTGTCCTGAAACCAGCCCGATCTGCCAACGGACCTGGGAGGAGCCATGCTCACACCCTCTCCCCAGTGAATGGACCACTGACACAGGTCCCAACTGTGGATATTGAAGGAGCCTATAACATGGCTACAGGCCCACTTCATCCAGACTCTAAATCAGTCTTGCCTGCCCAAAGACCCAGTGGATGACATGCCCATCCATGTTCCAGTAACAGGCCTGCTGACCTCAATCCCTACTGTGTATCCTAACTAAGTTCTATTACTTGACTGCAGTCTCATTTTACCATAGTCTGGAGTCAGTCCTGCTCATGAAACCCAGTAACTTATGTCGTTGTCCATGAGAGCAGAGATACCAACCTCAGTCTTGGCTGTGGACTCTGAAGCCACACCATGACCTAGTACTAGCCTTGCTGTATCATGGTTTGGAGGCAATCCTGACCCTGCAGTGGCCAGGGAAAGCCACACCAATCAACATTCCAGATAATGGGCCTGCAAAATAGACAAGTGGGATGACTGCATTACAAAAAGCTTCTGCATGGCAAAGAAAACAATCAACAGAGTGAAGTGGCACTCTATGGAATAGAAGAAACTATTTGCAAACCATATATGTGATAAAGGGTTAATATTCAAAATGTATAAGGAACTCAGCTCAAGAGCACACACACATGTGCACACACACATACACACACACACACATACACCAGTTAAAAATGAGTTATCCAGCTTCACAGATACTGTGCTGAGAAACTGCTGAGAAAAAAATCTTGACTGAATAGAAACTAACGAGATGATAATAGATTATATTGATAATAGAAATACGAACGCATATGCAACATAGGTCCATTAATGTAAAAATTGCTATAATAAGTCTCTTAATTGAGGCATATTGCAAACAGTTGTCATCTTTGAGTTAAGCAGTAATTTCTTTCAACCACAATATTACCTTATATTAAATCCTAGTTTTCTTGCATATAATTCTTTTTTTTTTTTTTGAGATGGAGTTTCACTCTGTTCCCCAGGCTGGAGTGCACTGGCAGTCTTAGCTCACTCCAACTTCCACTTCCCAGGTTCAAATGATTCCCCTGCCTCAGCCTCCCAAGTAGCTGGGATTACAGGTGCACGTCACCATGCCCAGCTAATTTTTGTATTTTTAGTAGATATGGGGTTTCACCATATTGGCCAGGCTTGTCTTAAACTCCTGACATCCAGTGATCTGCCTGCCTTGGCCCCGGAAAGTGATTATAAATCTTTATACTTTGTTTTCAATCATAATAACTTTATGTTTATATATATATTTTTAAGAACTACTTGAAAAAAGGTAAGCTTGAATCTTACAAATGTGAGAGGTTGGACAGGGAGTTAGAGGTAGAATGAATACAAGTTGTGCAAATGGGACTGATTGAACCAGGTTGGAGTATTCTGCTATGCCTTTTAGTCCTGTCATGAATTTGTCACAGTTAGAAAAAGGTGTTATACTCATGCATTTTGAAGGAGATTTGAGAAATACTGCAGACATCCATGTTAGCCAGTCTATTTCCAGGATCACTGTGAGACCCTGACAGTAGGCATCAACTCTCAAACATAAATTCAACAAATTAAAACAAAAGTGGTATTGAATAACTATAAGAAACTACAGAAACACAATACCCATATATACATAACCATATTAATTTGGAAAATGAAAAGAACGTGTCATCAAAATTTGGAGGATGTATAACCTAAAATGAGTCTAAGGATAGTTAGTTTATGCTACCAGTAAACACACAATTAAATTATGCAATCATTTTCACTTTATTCATCATATTGTCTTATTGTTTTATTCTAGTAAATGGCTAAATAAAACTTATGAAGGATAGAAATACTACTAACTGTGGTCCAACTCTATTTTCATTCCTTAAGATCATAAGTTCCTCAAATAACCAATGCTCTAATTGAAGGGACTTTAATAAATAATCTTTCTACATACTACGCTTCTGAATAAAATTTTACACCCTGATGATGAAAATATATTGTAAGGTGTTAGTTCAAATCTGCACTTCTAAGAATAAAATAGTGCAAAAGAGTTTGGTCATTAAAATCACATAAATGGACTTGAACCAGACCTTAAAATTAATTATGTGTGCAACTTTAATATTCTAAGCTTTAATTTCCTCCTTCATAAAATGAAGTTCATTAGTAGAACTTGCATGATAGAGTTGTTGTAAGAATTATATAAGGTATCTAAAGCCGTCAGCACCATAAATGGCATATAATAAGTGGTCAGTAAATGTTGTCTATTACAATATGACTAAATCTTGACTACAAAATTTATGTCCAAAACCATGCAGAAGTGTCATAATCTTCATCTGAAAACTGAGACCTGGATATACACATCAAAAAAGGTCAATATATATCCTTAACCACTTAGATTTGGCAATAACATAAACATTGTTGTCAGAAATCCAGAGGTTTACAACAAAATTTTAAAATATAAAGATATTTCAAGTAGTTGGGAATGAGATTTCTTGACTTACAGATGAGCAGAAGGTCAAATGTTGCAAGTATACAGTTCAATATACAGTAAGTCAAAGTGTATTTGCTCTGTAATGAGCCAAAGATTTATAACCAGTAAGTTTGTATGCTGCCAAAATTATATAATAACACTTATTTTAAAATTTCCAGGAGAATTATATATATCCTTACAAATGCCATATTTTTGAGCAATGAAGTCAGAAAAATGAATTAAGCAAAAGCTCTCACATTCTTCTAAGTCATCTCATTATCCAAGCAGATAAATTTATACCAAAGTAAACATTCACATTGAGGATAAAACTGAAATCAAAAAACATTTTGTGTCACTTTTTCCATTCTCAAATTTGCCCCCAAATTAAATAAATAAGAATATAGAAACAGAAAACCCGAAACACAATTGATACGAGTTTAAAAATATTAGAGAAAAACGAAATAGTAATAGCAAAGGGATAATATAAAATTTACCAGAAATTAAGACCAAGATTCTCCAGACAGAAGGGGCCCATATGATCATCAACAAAAGGAAACTCAGCTGAGGCACAGTGTCATGACATCTCAGAACAGCATCAGAGTTACTATTTCACTCCAGCTTCCCTTCTAGCTATTAAGGAATCAAATGACATTTTGATCCTTGATTTTATGTGTGATTAATTTTTTCTTAGTGGAAACATTTGAGATTTCTGCTAAACAGAGATTAAAAGGGGATCCCAAGTTGTTAAGGTTCAATAAAAATCTCATTTAATTTTATTGTGAATGTAATTGGTGGGGACAGGTAAGTTTATGCATATTATTTGGAAATATGAAATAAATATCAGATGAAAAGTTTAAAATGGAAACATAAGGGTAGAAACTGATGATAGAGGGGGGTCAATGTTTCCACACTACTATTTTTTAAAAAAAGAAAAATACATTTCTCTTAAGCAAAACTAACAAATTATAAACTTCATGAAAAGAATAATCTAAAAGAAATTTAAAATATTCAGTAGTTATATTTCATTCCTATATCAGGATAAACTAAATATACATGTTCAATAGTTTAAACAATGCAAGGAAAACAAATATTGTTTCAATACATTTTGGGATACTTCATAAAGGTAATACCTCTAACGAAATAGAGTATATAGTACTTTTTACTCTGGGGAATAAAATGCAAATCACATTGCATTGCATTTACTTGTGCAGATCTTAGTCAAAAAAACATGCACTGACTTTGGCTGAGGCTTAGGTTCCAATCAGACTACACAATTAAACTCAATGGTACTTCATGAGGTAATTCATTGTCTTATAAGGCAGAAGGTAAAATGTGTAAGATGGTATCACATTCCAATAAAATGTGTAACATTTCATCAAATATGCTTTTCTAAGCATTTACTAAGATGCAATCATGTAAGTAAAAAAGATCATAATCTTTTTATTTAGTGTTCTTGAAGATTAAATGGCCTCAGATCTTTTTAAAATCTATATTTTTCTTATTCACCTGGAGAAAATTTCAAAGGTGACTTTGTCTGCTTGGAAAAAAGTAATAAGATAGAAATGATAGGTAAACACAATGGAGACAGAGAAAGTGCTGTCATTCTTCTTTGTCCGAATACTATGACCAAACAGCTCAGGTTCAACACAGTACAAATGTTCTGACTGTGGTAGGTCAATCAACAAATATATAAGTGGCACTAATTTTGTATCATCTCTTGGGACATAAATGACCTACTTAGTAATAGCCCAGTGTGTCTCAAACATAAAGGTACATACAAATCACCTACAGATCTCCTTAAAATGTATATTGGTATTCAGCAGTTCTATTTCATTTCCAAGTGAAACCCATGCTGCTTCTCCATGCACCACACTTTAATCAGCAAAGGCTTGCAGTATATATCACTCAATCCCACACAGGACAGGACAGTTAAGGTTTACAGCACAAGAGAAGGCAACATAGACTAAATTAATCATTTCTCACTAGACTACACCAGTTTTTAATTTATAATCAAAGTAACAGACAACTGGAATCAACCTAAGAAGTTATATATGTTCCCTGAAACATTCCAGCAAGATAAGTACTACCTGCTACTTTCCTGCAATGTTAATTGCATACAGTTAGATAAATACCAAATGAGTATCAACAACACATATGGGAACATTTATAGACAAAAGAACACTCCACATTGACACTAGTTCAAAGCAGTAAAATATCAAAATTAGAGAAGCTAGGGATATTATTTCAAACGTAACTTCCAGTTCAAAATAGGCTAATGAATTATGTATTATCCTAAGGCTTTAATAAACTTTTAAATAAACTATTCCTATTCCAAATCCTATTTGATTAGTTAAAAAGAAAGAAAGAAAGAAAGAAAGAAAGAAAGAAAGAAAGAAAGAAAGAAAGAAAGAAAGATCGATCCTAGATAGTCAAGAGATAAGACTCTCAGGCTGATAAATTGATTATCAAAATCTTACATAATAAATTTTTACAAATCTGTATTTCTGATTTAAGATATATGAAGAATGTAAAACAAATTTATATTTAATGTCCTATTATTTCACAATTTATTCTACAACGCATTCATACCAGTTAACTCCAATACAATAACAAACATAAAACATAATAAATCTTAAATATTTATAAAATTTAGAACAAATATTAACCATTTTTCCTAGAATTAAAGTGCAGTTCTGTTATCTTGTATTTTGTTTCAAATAAGAACATAAATGAGATACATGTGTTGTTGTTGTTGCTTAAGTAAAAATAGCCATTATTTAAATAAAACATTTTTAAAGACCTAATTTCTATTTCACAGAAAGTCATATTAGCTAAATAACAAAGCTGGAAGGATCACACTACCTGACTTCAAACTATACTACAAGACTACGGTAACCCAAACAGCATGATACTGGTACCAAAAACAGATATACGGACCAATGGAACAAAACAGAGGCCTCGGAAATAACACCATACATCTACAACCATCTGATCTTTGATAGACCTGACAAAAACAAGTAATGGGGAAGGGATTCCATATTTAATAAATGGTGCTGGGATTACTAGCTAGCCATATGCAGAAAACTGAAACTGGACCCCTTCCTTACACCTTATACAAAAAATTAACTCAAGATGGATTAAAGGCTTAAATGTAAAATGTAAAACCATAAAAACCCTAAAGAAAACCTAGGCAATACCATTCAGGACATAGGCATAGGCAAAAACTTCATGACTAAAACACCAAAAGCAAGGTCAACAAAAGCCAAAACTGATAAATGGGATCTAATTAAACTTAAGACCTTCTACACAGCAAAAGAAACTATCATCAGAGTGAACAGGTAACCTACAGAATGGGAGAAAACGTTTGCAATCTATCCATCTGACCAAGGCCTAATATCCAGAATCTACCAGGAACTTAAATTTACAAGAAAAAACAAACAACCCCATCAAAAAATGGATAAAGGATATAAACAGACACTTCTCAAAAGAAGATATCTATGCAGGCAACAAAAATATGAAAAAAAGTTCATCGTCACTGGGTATTAGAGAAACGTAAATCAAAATCACAATGAGATACTACCTCATGCCAGTTATAATGGCAATTATTAAAAGTCAGGAAACAACAGATGCTCCTGTGGCTGTGGAGAAATAGGAATCCTTTTTCACTGTTGGTGAGAATGCAAATTAGTTCAACCATTGTGGAAGACAGTGTGGCAATTCCTCAAGGATCTAGAACCAGAAATATCATTTGACCCAGCAATGCCATTACTGGGTTTATACCCAAAGGATTATAAATCATTCTACTATAAAGACACATGCACATGTATGTTTACTGCAGCATTATTTACAATAGCAAAAACCTGGAACCAACTCAAATGCCCACCAATTATAGACTGGATAAAGAAAACGTGGCATATATATACTGTGGAATACTATGCAGTCATAAAAAAGGATAAGTTCATGTCCTTTGCAGGGACATGGATGATGCTGGAAAACCATCATTCTCAGAAAACTAACACAGGAAGAGAAAACCGAACACTGCATGGTCTCACTCATAAGTGGAAGCTGAAGATTGAGAACATATGGACACAGGGAGGGGAATATCATATATGGAGGCCTGTCGGGGTGAGGGGCAAGTGGAGGGAGAGCATTAGGACAAATACCTAATGCATGCAGGGCTTAAAACCTAGATGATGGGTTGATAGTGCAGCAAACCACCATGGCACATACATACCTATGTAATAAACCTGCACATTCTGCACATGTATACCAGAACTCCAAGTAAAATTTAAAAATATATAAAATACACATACATATATGAATCATAGTTTAATAACCAATTAAAGATTAAAATAGTTTAGAATAAGTCATTCCCTGATAAACTTTGATAAATCCACAGCTAAGATGTTAACACAAATATTTTTATAATTTATTTGAATATCTGTTACTGTTCACCTTATTGGTTTTGCTTATGGGTGAAATGATGTTCAGCTACAGCAAGAACAACCAATAAATATAACACTTATTGACAATTTAACATTCTGTGAAAATGCTTACAGTTACTAGGTGAAAATAAATCACTAAATAAAGTGTGGAAGACTATAAATGAAATGCAGATGAATGTAGAATTAATAAAGTATCTTTAGGACATTTAATTCCTACATCTTAATGAACATATGGTTTTAACTAGTAAAATTATTGCCAAAGTTTATTTTGAGATGTTCATTCTAAATGTGGTAACAGAAGGGATTTGTACTCATATTTACTTATAAATAATCAAGTAAAATATAAAAATCAATCTCACCAGCTTTTGAACAAATATAAAAAACACTTATTTGTCTGACTCAATTATTTCTGATTTAAATGGTAAAAATCAAATATAACATTACTATTAGAAATCTGTTTAAATAAAATTATTTTAGGCACATCATTATTTTTGCCACTACTTTACATCTTTTTCTTTTTTTCTCTTTTTTGAGACAGAGTCTGGCTCTGTCACCAGGTGCCAGGCTGGAGGGCAGTGGCAAGATCTCAGCTCACTGCATCCTCCACCTCCCAGGTTCAAGCAATTCTCCTGCCTCAGCCTCCGGAGTAGCTGGGACTACAGGTACACGCCACCACGCCGAGCTAATTTTTGTATTTTTTAGTAGAGACAGGGTTTCACCATGTTGGCCAGGATGGTCTCCATCTCTTGACATTGTAATCCACCCACCTTGGCTTCCCAAAGTGCTGGGATTATAGGTGTGAGCCACCACGCCCAGCCTACATCTTTTAAAATAAGTCACCTCCCCGTCTCATCCCATGCCCTTGGGCTCTTTTAATCTATCAACCAATTCCAAATATGCTGCTAATAACTAATTAGGGGGGAAATGGCTTCAAAAGAAAATAATAAGGAAATAATATATAATTGATTAACCAGAACAATATGGTTAAGTGTCAGATCCTCTGATTTAAATCATGGCTCTTCTACTAACCAGATGTGTGACCCTGAAAATATCACTTAACCTTCCTAGATCAGAGTTTCCTCATCATGTCTACAATAGGGTTCATGTGATATATTATAAATAAAGCCTGTATGGCAGTGTGTGACACACAAAGAATGATAAATTTAACCTTACTTATGATGCTAAGTAAGCTTTTTGGGGTATTTATGAAATTAATCTCAATAAAGTAATATTTGTAAAATATTTCCTTCATTTAAAAATATGTAAATGCAAATACACTGATCTTAAATACCATATAAATGTGTTCAAGTAGAATCATATGTGCTATTTCTTTTGCAGGTATTTCTATATTCTCAGAATCTTCTATGTTTTCATGATTTATGTAAGGCTTAATGGTCATTTAATTGTAGCTTAGACAATATGGGAAAGGGAAAAGGAAAAAGACAGAACTTGGGAAATATGTAAGTGCTTCTTCAAACTGAAAGCTGCTGGAAATACAGGATTTTGCACTTCCTTCTGAGGCAGGAGAATACTGTCTCGAGGCAGGGAACCTAAGGCTGATCTTCACTGACTTCCTAGAACTGAATCAAAAAGAAAACCCCAACATTCTATGCCCAAGTAACAAAAGGATCAGAAGCTAATCCCTTTGCACCTGCTCCCACCCCTTTCTGTGCAGCAGATGAAAAATGGGAAGTACCTCTGACTGGTCCCTCTCAGAACCAATCACACTGGTCATAGGCCTAGTCTTCATTTGCATAGAGGTGCATTTTTGTAACTTCACTTCAACCTCTGATTGGTCAGTTTCCATGACCAATCAGAGTGGTCTTGGGCCCTACTTCATTTACATAGGGTATAACAAAGTAACCATTGGGAAATCTCTAGTGAATATTTAAGCACCAGAAAATTCTGTAACCAGTGCTCATAAGCCACTTGCTCAAGCATGTTCCCACTCTGTGAAGTGTACTTTTGTTTCCATAATTCTGTGTTTTCACTGCTTCACCTTTTCATTGCTTTGTTTGCACATTTTCTCCAATTCTTTGTTCAAATTACCAAGAGCCTGGATGACCTGTAATCAAGAACCTCCACTGGTAAAATATTTTGGTAAGCTGGCCAGGAGGTAAGCCCAGATTTTGGGATTTATTTTTATTTTCTTTTTTGTTTCCCCTTTTTCTCTCTGCTCCATACTGGGGAACTCTTTTCTCTCTGTATTTTTCTCTTTCCAACTAGGGACTCTCAGTAGACAGCATCTAAGCATGGAGGCTGCTGCTAGTTTCTGGCCAGCACTACTCTCCAGTGAAATTGAAATGTTTTCATGTGGAAGCATCTGACTACCATCATCAGGTTCAGATGAGGGACCTGAGTCTTTTTCCTTTTTCATTTTTCAGTCTTTCAGCGGCTGTTTCCTAGTAGCTCCTTGGTAATTGAGGCAAATGGCTGGGGCCACTATCTGGTGTTACCTGAAGGCAACAAAGTACATGAGGACAGCTGCCCTGCCTGGAAAGGGGAAGGACTCTTTTCTGTCTTTCCTGGTTATAGTCCCTGAGCACTATGTATGATGTGATTGGCAGTGGCAATTCATCCAGGGTGAACTCACACATGTTTCAGGCAAATTAAACTCTCTTTTTCTATGATAAATTCTCCTATAAAGTTAATCCATAATGGCAAAAGATAATTTAACTCAGCTGACTTGACTTCCCTTCTCCTACTCAATCCATTCAATTGGCTAAGGAGAAAAGAAACACACCCAGACTTTGGTTCCTATGACTAAAGTCCATTGCTGTCACTATGATGGAAGGGGAAGCATGGAAAAGCATGGCTTTATCAAATTATAAGTGTGCTATAAGTTGAGGTCTTCATCCAGGGACAAAAGAAAAGCTCATAGTAGGCCATTGCCTCTAAAGGAAAACAAACAAAGTAGCACTGGTGCCCACCTAAGGTCAGAGATGTCTATCATTCTAAGAATAGACCCCAAAGAGAGACACCCTACATGATCCAACTCTAGACCTTAATATCTCCAAGGGGGTAACCTAGGTGGAGGTTCTGAGGTCTAGTACTAAGCCCTCCTTAGAATTTTCTCTCTTTTCAGCAAACTCTTAGGATACAAAATCAATGCAAAAATCACAAGCATTCCTATATACAAATAATAGAGAGCCAAATTATGAGTGAACTCCCATTCACAATTGCTACAAAGAGAATAAAATATGTAGGAATGCAACTAACAAAGGATGCAAAAGACCTCTTCAAGGAGAACTACAAACCACTGCTCAAGGAAATAAGAGAGGACACAGATGGAAAAACATCCTATGCTCATGGTTAGGAAGAATCAATATCATGAAAATTGCCATACTGCCCAAAGCAATTTACAGATTCAATGCTATCCCCATCAAGCTACCACTGACCTTCACAGAACTGGAAAAAAACACTGTAAACTTCATCTGGAACCAAAAGAAAGCCCGAATAGCCAAGACAATCCTAAGCAAAAAGTACAAAGCTGGAAGCATCACACTACCAGACTTCAAATTATATTACAAGGCTACAGCAGTCAAAACAGCATGGTACTGGTACCAAAACAGAGATATAGACCAACGGAACAGAACAGAGTTCCTGGAAACAATGCCACAGACCTACAACCATCTGATCTTTGACAAAACTGACAAAAACAGGCAAAGTGGAAAGGATTCCCTGTTCAATAAATGTTGTTGGGAAAACTGTCTAGCCATGTGCAGAAAGCTGAAACTGGACCCCTTCCTGACACCTTACACTAAAATTAACTCCAAATGGATTAAAGATTTAGACATAAGACCTAACACCATAAAAACCCTAGGAGAAAAGCTAGGCAATACCATTCAGGACATAGGCATAGGAAAGGACTTTACGACTAATACACCAAAAGCAATGGCAACAAAAGCAAAAAACAAAAAACAAAAATAGACAAATGGGATCTAATTAAACTTAAGAGTTTCTGCACAGCAAAAAGAAACAATCATTAGAGTGAACTGGCAACTAACAGAATGGGAAAAAATTTTGCAATCTACCCATCTCACAAAGGGCTAATATCCAGAATCTACAAAGAACTAAAACAGAGTTAGAAGAAAAAAACACAAAACCCCATCAAAAAGTGGGCAAAGGATGTGAACGGAGACTTTTCAAAAGAAGACATTTATGAGGCCAACAGATGTATGAAAAAGTGCTCATCATCACTGGTCATTAGAGAAATGCAAATCAAAACTACATTGAGATACAATCTCATGCCAGTTAGAATGGCGTTCATTAAAATATCTGGAGACAACAGATGCTGGAGAGGATGTGGAGAAATAGGAACACTTTTACACTGTTGGTGGGAGTGTAAATTAGTTCAACTATTGTGGAATACAGTGTGGTGATTCCTCAAGGATTTAGAAATAGAAATTCCATTTGATCCAGCAATCCCATTACTGGGTATATACCCAAAGGACTATAAATCATTCTATTATAAAGACACATGCACACATATGTTCATTGTGGTGCTGTTTACAATAGCAAAGACCTGGAACCAACCCAAATGCCCATCAATGATAGACTGGACAAAGAAAATGTGGCACATATACACCATGTAATATTATGCACCCATAAATAACGATGAGTTTGTGTCCTTTGTAGGGCTATAGATGAATCTGGAAACCATCATTCTCAGCAAACTGACACAAGATCAGAAAAACAAAAACCTCAAGTTTTCACTCATAAGCGGGTGTTGAACAATGAGAACACATGGGCATAGGGAGGGGAACATCACACACTGGGGTCTGTTGGGGGTGGAGGGCTGGGGAGGGACAGTTAGGGGGCAGGGAGGCTGGGGAGGGAAAACATTGGGAGAAATGCCTGATGTAAGTGATAGGGGGACGGAGACTGTAAACCACCATGGCATGTGTGTGCCTAGCAACAACCCTGCAGGATGTGTACATATATCCCAGAGCTTAAAGCACAATAAAAAAAGAAAAGAAAAGAGAGAGAGAGAGAGAGAGAGAGAGAGACAGAGTCAGAAAGATAGAAAGAAAGAAAGAAAGAAAGAAAGAAAGAAAGAAAGAAAGAAAGAAAGAAAATAAATAAATAAATAAATTAGGGAAACTCATTTTAAAAAATTCTCTCTTTTCCAGATCACTATGAGAGACAATCCATCTATTCCACCTGACTCCCTACTTCACTGCATCCTCAATCATTGGAATCAAGTTGTCCCTGATAACCTAAGGAGGAAACATTTGATATTCTTTTGCTATACTGTTTAGCCCAAATATTGTTTGGAATCTGGAGTTTGTTGTTGAATGGGAAAGTGGGATGAAGTTGCATGTATACAGGCTTTTGTGCTGCTATTCTAATCAGGGTATGACCAGGTTAGCATGTGACACTCTTATATGGTGCTGTTTGGCCCCAATGTTCATTGGAGTTTAAAAATCAAACTGTCAAGGAAATTGTTTTACCCAAAATTTTGGTTCACAGTCTTCATTGGGTTACCCATTGGGAAAATCAAAGTATAACCATATAAAACCAGTGAGCTTATATTGCTATCTCATGGCTAGAGTTCCAAGGTAAAAGCTATTGGATCTTTATTTGCTCGTATGTATACATGTCTAGATGTGTTTATTTGTATACACATTTATATGTTTTATCTACGTAATTGCCTTATAAGTAAAAGAGCACTCAATAAATTAATAAATAATTCTAAGTAATTTTCAATTTCATCTAACTTAAATGTAACTTTTACTAAACAAACTGGCTTTAAAATGATTGATAAAATAAAAAAGAAATAGCTTCAGAATTGTCAGCATACATTTTTGTCTGGGTTTTATATTTCTCTTTGCTAGATGCTTTGATATGTCAGTGTTCAGCATATAAGGTTATAAAGCTATTAACCCAGTAAAAACAAAATTGTGTTGGTTTGTGTGCCTTCTTTGACAAATGAGACTAATTTATTGTTGTTAGCTGAGTCTTCTGAGTTATTGGCAAAAATACCTATGTATTTACTTTTGAGGCCCTGGCTCTTATTTAGGTAAGCATGTGATGGTCACTGGCTATTTTTTTTTAAAAAAATGTTAACAAGGAAATAAGAAACCTTAAATGACATTGTCTTGTATCTCAGTTTTCAAAAGTAATCTAGATAAATTGTTAAAATGAAAAAAATGAGTACATGTATATGGGATAAATGTTTAAGATAAGCTTTTTTATAATTAAAAATATTAATATTACTTTTGATGGTCATTGGGTATCTGGGTAATTTCCAATTAAGAAAGGACTATGAGCTGGGTGTGGTGGCTTACGCCTGTAATCTCAATACTTTGGGAGGCCGAGGCGGGCAGATCACGAGGTCAAGAGATCAAGACCATCCTGGCCAACATGGTGAAACCCCATCCTACTAAAAATACAAAAATATGAGCCAGGTGTGATGGCACGTGCCTGTGGTCCCAGCTACTCGGGAGGCTGAGGCAGAAGAATCACTTGAACCCAGGAGGCAGAGGTTGCAGTGAGCCGAGACTGCACCACTGCACTCCAGCCTGGTGACAGAGCAAGACTCCGTCTCAAAAGAAAAAAAGAGGGTGTTATGATGTGGAGATATATGTTTCTAAAAATTGTGGAATTGTTCTCAACTATAAAATGCTTATATCTGAAAGTTCA
The DNA here is from genome assembly GCA_004027715.1 of Plecturocebus donacophilus. Classification (NCBI taxonomy): domain Eukaryota; kingdom Metazoa; phylum Chordata; class Mammalia; order Primates; family Pitheciidae; genus Plecturocebus; species Plecturocebus donacophilus. Next base: position 60,916 of record PVKP010000176.1, read on the forward strand.
GAGTTTCTTGCTTTTTAGGGCTTCAGTAAAATTTAATGTTACTAAGGATAAGAACTCTAGTTAACACATGGTTCTGTATATGAAATATGCCAAAAAAGATGTGTTATTGGTGCGAAAGAGAATGATTTTTCGTAGTTCAGAGGTTATCTAAAAGTTAATTCAAAATTTAGACTTTAAAAAGGGGTTATTTATGAAACAAAGTAGTAAAGAGCCAGTATACAAGGGAGAAAGATGTGAAGAAATATATATATGAAGATGTGTTTTTCATAGGGAACGTTGTAGAGATGATGGTTTTATATGAGAAAGGATCTTATATGGTTAATTCTTATTCTAAAATAAAATGACTGGTTGTTTAAAAAGAGGAATGTTTAGGAGAAGTCAGAAAGTCCAAGCATATTGGGTATGGTCTGTGTAAGTCATGAAAAGGATTCCTGTAAAAAAAGTTAGAATGTACTTTTGGTAAAAGGCATAAGAATATGGAATTCTTGCCTATGTTTAGAGGTTCAGCCAATTTATGTGAGATAAGAAAATCTAAGTGTTTGAACAAGTTGTGGAAGGTTTCTTAAAAAGTAATTGTAAAAGAGATTCTGTGTATAAAAATGTTGGCTAAAGTTAAAAGAGATAACAGGCAATTGGAATTTACCCATACACCAGCTTGCAGAGGATATGCATTTTTGCTAGTACTGATAGACACCTTTACTGGATGGGCTGAACTTTACCCTACCAGAATAGAGAAGGCTAATGAAGTTATAATGGTTCTCTTAAAGAAAATAATTTCCTGGTTTGGGTTACCCCTAAAGCCTCCAAAATGATAATAGCCTCTTCTTTGTCTCCCAAATAACTCAAGGGGTTGCTAAGGTTCTCAGAATCAAATACCACTTACATTGAGTATGGAGGCTTCAATCTTCTGGAAAAGTCAAAAGAGCTAATCAAACTCTAAAATAGGCATTAGCAAAGTTTAGTCAGGAAACTTGAGTGAACTTTTGCCCATAGCTCTCTTAAGAATTTGTAATTTCCCCGGAGCAAAAATTAATATGCGCCCATATGCAAATACAAATACAAAATGCCATTTTAAAACACAAAATGCCATTTTAAATTAATGATCTAATTACTGATCTAGAAACAATCAATCTAATAAAAATATCTTGCTAAACTGGAACAATTTCTGCAAGCTTTACAAAAGTTTGTAACTCAAAGGCTCCACATACTGGGAACTAACCAGCAACCAAAAATCAAGCCAGGAGATAAAGTACCTGTTAAAACACAGAAGGGGGGATCAACTACTCAACAATTACAATCCAAATGGAAGGCACAATTTTCAGTGGTATTGGCCATGCTGCCTACAGTCAAAGTACTAAGATTAAATAGTTGGACATATCTTTATATGGTCAAGCCTGTGATACCTGATGCCTGAGACCTGGAATCTGAAGCATCCTTCAGCCATTACACCTGTGAACCTGTGGAAGACCTTAGGTACCTGTTCAAAGGACAGCCAAAAGATAAGTAAATGCCTACCAACTTCCTTGGTGTTTTTGTTTCATAGTTATTGTAAGCTGGATAATAGTGGCCATTTTTAAGGTTTTACAACTGAATTGCTTTCTTCTAAATGAATGGAATCACTTCCTATATTAAGCAAAGTGTTTTATTTCATTTTTATAACAAGCATTCCTGACAGCATAAGTATCCACCCCTCAAGATCCCTTTCTATAGAACAAAACACCAGATATTTTTGGTCCCATAATGGTTAGCCACAGCCTGTGTATACTGGGAATCAGCTTAATTTTAACAGAGTTTCACTTTTCCCCTCTGGCAATTAATGGATTCTGGGTATTTATTCAGATCTTTAAATTTAACATAAAGACTGTTAAATACCACCAGTTAACTTGGGCAAATGACTGTTGGCTTTGTTTATCTCTACTATCATCCTAACACACTGCCATCCCAATCCCAGCTGTATCTTGGGCCCTTAAAAAAATGACCTACGATGATGGAACAAGCAGTAAAACTTAAAACTTCTCCAGTCCTATCAGAGAAACCTTTCTAGAATTGCATCCCCACAGAAACCCATTTGGGATCCAGTAACAATGTATACAGAGCTAAAATTCCATGTACCACTTTGTATCAAGACAAGTTGACATTTTAGTCAGGCCCTTGGAACCTTGAAATGTCATCAATGTAACTATGCAATAGAGATTAATCCCTGACATGATCATGAAAGCTATGAAGTTACCTAAACTGCATCATTAAAAAATTTTGTATGGTTTTCATGGAAACCATCTCTAGTTAAGGGCACTTTAAAGGATATACAGTCTAAGTGCTGTCAAGGTAAGCCCATGAGCCTACTAGCTGTATCCTTATTTTCCCTAGGGAAGACTGTACTAATCCTGAGACATCTAGTTGCCCTTTGGTTCCCTAGTACAAAAATACCACCTCTGGGTGATCATTGGTGGGCACTAAGTGTAACTACCTCAACTGGGAAAACAGAACTACTGGGGCAACTCCGGATATTTCCTAAGGTCTTTTCTAGCCTTTAACTGAGGCCACCTTAGCAGGGAGCTTAACCTCTTGGAAAATCAAAAACAACAAGCTAACCCACTTGATTACCATAGAAAACAATTTTCGTCTTGAAAAACAGGGAACCATTTTGCTGTGTGGGACCAGTTTCTACTTATGATTACCAGCCAATTGTACTGAAATCTGTACACTTATTTATTAGCCTCTAAAATCAGTATAGCTCCCATCAACCAATCCTTCATTGTACCTTTAACAGCAACTGCCAGACAAAAATGAGCCATCCAACTCATACACATTTTGGTAGGGCTGGGAGTGACAGAGAGAGTAGGAATAGGAGTTATTGGGCTTGCAACTTTCCTATTCTATTATCAACGCTTTTCCAAGGATTTTATGAAAACCTTTGATGGCATTGCCCAAAGTATCATCATCATAGAAAATAGAATGGAATCCTTGGCAGTGGTTGCTTTGTAAAATAGAAGGCGACTAGATCTCCTAACTGCTAAAAAGAGAGGCCTATGTCTTTTCCCAGAGGAAGAATGCTGTTTTTATGTCAATCAATCAGGAATAGTAAGGGATGCTGTCCCAAAACTAGCTGATCAGACCTCTAAGATATGACAGCAGCTGTCTGAGTCATGGGGTGCCTCGTCAAAAATGCTAAATGAGGGTTCATGGCTCCTTCCTCTGGCCAGCCCATTATTAATGATTATACTTGCCTTGGTTTCTAGACCATATTTGTTAAATCTTTTAGCCAAATTCATTTCTTCTCACCTAGAGACCATAAAGCTTCAGATGATCATGTGACAAGGTTTCTAGTTCCAGGTGAAGACACTACTGCTGGCCATCAAGAAGCTACCTTGTGTACACTAGACAGAGCAGGATGAGAGTCCCTTGATCCCCAATAGGTAGGAAGTATGTCACAAGTCAGCATGAAGCAGTTACAGAAGAAAGACCTTCAGTCCCCCTGCCTCCCATAAAGATCAAAGGGTATCATGCCTCTCAGTGGGGAAATGAGGCAGGAGAATAGAGTCTGGAGGAAGGGAACCTAAGGCTGATTTGCGCTGACTTCCTAGAACTGAATCAAAAAGAAAACTCAAACTCTCCATGCCTATGCAACAAAAGGATCAGAGGCTACTCTATTTGCAACCACCACACCTTGCCATGTAGCCGATGAAAAATGCAAAGTGCCTCTTATTGATCCAACTTCTGCAACTAATCAGAGGTCTGCATAGGGTGTAACATTGTAACTTCACTTCAACCTTTGATTTATCACCTTCCACCACCAATAAGACTGGTTGCAGGTCACTCTTCATTTACATAAGGTATAATGAAGTAACCAATGGGAAGCCTCTGGAGAGTATTTATGCCCTAGAAAATAATGTAACCAGGGTTCTTGAGCCATTTGCTGGAGCCTTCTCCCACTCCGTGGAGTATACTTTTGTTTCAATAAATCTGTGCTTTCCTTGCTTCATTCTTTCATTGCTTTGTTTGTGCATTTTGTCCAATTCTCTGTTCAAATTTCAAGAACCTGAACAACTTGTAGTCAAGACACTCCACCTGTAACACTAGTTCAGATCTTCTCAGAATGGTAAGAACCAGCATTAGCCTAATGCCCTACACATAGCAGAATTTCAACAAATATGTATTGATTGAATCTATTGTGGTAAATTATCTAGCAACATGTAAACCTTTTTTTTTAAGAGATGAGGTGTCACTTTGTTGCTCAGGCTGGAGTCAAACACCTGGGCTCAGGCAATCCTCCTGTCATAGCTTCCCTAAGAGGTGGGACGACAGGCACACACCACCATGCCTGATATGTCTTTACGATGTCACAAATAGACTGTGTCAGTATCCTCCTACCTGGGGTTTTCTGCCTCCAATTTTTCATCACTCCTAGTCTATCAACATAGACACAGGCAAAATCACTTTCTTAAAATACTGATAAGTACTTAATAAGCATCTTCTTATCTTCTATTGATAAAGACACAATAATGGTCAGTTCTTCTATGAAAGCATGTTTAGGCATCATAAGAATAACTTATTCCACATCCATGCTAGAATTAAAAGCAAAGTGGTGGAGAGGTAGGGAGGTACTGGGATGCTCTGCTACTTTATTTCTCATATTATTTTATTTTATTATTTTTCTGACTGATCCATATAGTTATCAACTGATTTCTAAACATAATGCAGATTATCACTAAACACCTTGTTCTCATATATTCTCCTCAGTATATTAATTTGAAAATTATTTCATTTAATCCTTAAAAGAATTATTAGAAATTAGGACACTCAGGACAAAATAACTTAAATAACTTGCCTAGCATCACACAGATACCTGGTATTATGGTTGGGACTGGAGAATCCTTCCTGATCCCAATCCAACATTTTTGTTGAATGCAAAATTTCAAAGAAACAGTATAATCTTTACTAGTTCACATAACTGACACATTTATTTATTGGCAACAATAGTAAAACATCTGTCAGAAATAGTTCTACATTAACTTTTACTTGCTAAAGAACACTCTAAGAAACTTTCTAATCCATCACTGTCAATCATGGTACCATTGCAACATGAATAGGTGTTTTTGTTTTCTTCAATGAAAGACAATTTTTTTTAGAGGTGACGTGTATCAACATCACACAAAAGCCTTCATTTGGTCACCCTATGCAATGAGATTTATTTAATGGCCTGTCTGCTAAATGCGTATGGTATGAAAAGACCTCTCTCTTTCCCTCACTAAACATACAGACATTTAGAGGGAAAGATCTGTTGCCTTTAGAAGTAATAATAAAGGCACTATACTTAAGAGCTTTATTTGCTACAGTTTTCCATGCAGGTCATAAAATAGGAATGATGAGTTTATTGCTTTCTTTGATAACAATATAGTTTGAATCGATCTCTTACAATCTAAGAACTAACAATACTGGCTTACTTATTTCATTAATGTGTCCAAGTTTGTAAAACCAAGTAAAGCTACATAAAATCCTTTGTGCTCCAACTAATATTCTTATTTGATATCAATTTCTCAGTAATAATAAAGGACACATTCTCAGAAGACAGTCAAATAAATATATCTGATAAAAGCCATAACTGAAGCTGTCCTTGTCAATAATGCCTAATTACTTGCTCCTTAAAACTTTTTAAAATAAACATTTCTTTTTATTCAAAGAAATGCTTCCCATTTTCTAAAATTTGAAAAATACACATTTTTTCACAACTTGAGAAATAACTGTGTAATTTAAAAAATATTTTGTTGGTTTCATTTTCTGTATTTATATGGAACCACATATATAATAGCCAATGACTGATAAAATTAGCTAGATGAAAGGAGAGATGGATGAGTGGATGGAAAGACCAATCGATGAACTCACAGACACATTTTTTTCACTGAACATTGTATTATGAAAATTTCCAATGCCATTAAACATTCTTAGAAAGTTATATCTGATGTTTTATGATAATCCATTATTCATAATAATTTAGTCATTCTCTTATTGTATATTTTATAAAGGTGATCAATTTGTAAATTATGATTTATAACACTGAGGAATATTCCTATTAATATAGTTTTATTTAATATAAATATATGAGTTTGTGTGTTTGTGTGTGTGTGTGTGTGTGTGTGTATATATATATATATCCCAGAACTTACAATGTCAAAGTATAAATCTTTAAGAGATTTTGATTTATAACTATTAGATCATCTTTCAGAAATGGTAAATTAATAGCATCCACTTACTTTTCCAATCATGATCTATATTAAAGTTTAACTGTAGCCTCATCAACTGAATATTTTATTTTTCTTTTCTCTAATCTGTCTGTATTTGATACATTCTAATTTATTTACTGGTTTAGTTTGAACTTTTAAAACTATAGATGAAGGCAAATATATTTATAAGCATATTGTTCTATTGGATTTATTTATATTGTATGCCTTTGGTAAGAAATCTTTGCAGTTACTACTGTATATGTACATAGAAATAATTTTCCTGTATTAATTGTTTCAGTGACTAACTTATTCCCTTCATATACAAAAAGAGGTAAATCTCATATGCTTTCCCAACATGGGAAAATAAAAGCTTCCTCTCCATTCTAAAAAAAAAAAAAAAAAATAGATTGTAGGGCCAGGTGTGGTGGCTCATGCCTGTAATCCCAGAACTTTGCGAGGCCAAGGTGGGCACATCATGAGGTCAGGAGATGGAGACCATCCTGGCCAACATGATGAAACCCTATCTCTACTAAGAATACAAAAATTAGCCAGGTATGGTGGTGCACACCTGTATTCCCAGCTACTCAGGAGGCTGAGGCAGGAGAATCGCTTGAACCTAGAAGGTGGATGTTGCAGTGAGCAGAGATTGTGCCACTGAATTGCAGCCTGGGTGACAGAGAGCTCCCTTAAAAAAAAAAAAAAAAAGAGATTGTCTTCTAAACAGGTTCCAAAGGGAGCATACATTTATTTAGACATTTAACTTCTTTTTAAATTCTAATAAAATGCACAGAGAAAAATTTGCCATTTCAACTATTTTTAAATATACAGATTAATAGTGTTGTGCAACCAACCTCCAGAATTTTTATCTTGCAAAACTGAAACTCTATACACCCATTAAACAACTCCCCATTTTCCCCTCCCCCTAGCTCCTAGTAACCACCATTCTGCTTTCTGTTTCTGTTAATTTGACTACTCTTACACACATCACATAAGTGAGCTCATATAGTGTTTGTCTTTTTGTGACAGGCTTATTTCATTAATATAATATCCTCAAGGTTCATCCATACTGTAGCATGTGTCAGGAATTCTTTCCTTCATAAAGCTTAGACATCTAACTTTTAAAATTCCCTCGGATAACCCAATATGGCCAGCTCACTACTGAAACAAATCTCTCCCAATTATCACAGTTTGAGATGCCTCTCACTTCCTATCCACTCTTTTCCCCATTCTGGCTGATTCTTTGTTTCACTAGGAATCATCACTTGTTCCACTCTCAAGTAAAATGCCTAAATCCATTTTTAACCCAAGATGGAAATTTGGGTAGACAGATAGCCATGGCTCGAATCTTACCATCATTAACAATTTTCAACTTCTTTCTGATGAGACTTTTCCCTTTATCATACATATTTGTCTAAATTTCCCTTATCCCACAAACTTAAAAAAAAAAAATTTCTCCTTCCAGGAATCTCTCTCTAGCTGCTACCCTCTATCTTCTTAACAAATCTACATTTAAAAAAATAATTTATAAATGTTATCTATACCTCTTGATCTCCTATATATTCCTTTTTTATCTGCCACACCTCAGAAATTATTTTTTCCAAAGTAATGTTTTATTTTATAAAATAAATTGATATTTAATCTTTTTATTATCTGTTATGAGCATTTTAGATGCTTGCCTACAGTTTTCATCTTAAAATATTTCTTCTTCATTGACTCCTGTAGTTGCTTCTTTCTGCTAGTTTTCCTCCTTTCTGGATGGTTCTTCTCAGTTTTATCTATGATCACCTAATACTCCATCTCATAAATATTGCTGTTTTCCAGGTGTCAGTCAACAAGCTGTTTGCCATATCTCCCCACATAGTCTTACACACTCCTGCATGATAAAGTCCACAACAACAGCTTCAGATGTTGTTCAGTTTCAAATTCTCATCTCTATTCCATAAATACAACTGCTTACTTGATACCCATGTCACCTCGCCTGCCTTAAAATCATTTCAAACTCAAATGTACCGTACTGCATGTCATTTGTATGAACTCAAAGCTTATTCTGTGAATAAATGAATGATGTTGTTGTACACAGAAAGAGGTATCTATTTTACAATTTCAATTAGTATATCACACTGAAACCATCTCTCATTGACTAGTTCTAGAAAATACATGCTAAGCCAGAAACCTCAAAAATACAACCAAAGATGCAGTACTATAGAAAAGTTTTCCTCTATTTCTACTGTCTGATTCTTGTCCTGAATATTGTTTTATATCAGTCCCCTTCCCTTGATGTTTTCAGAGGGTTCTGATGACACCATAGTTTGAGACATCTGGACAGTATACCACCACTTAATCATGACTTTAAGTAGGGACTCTTCCCCTTTGGAATTTCCATTTCATCATCAGTAATTTGAGGAATGGATTAACTAAGCCCTAATTATTCTTTAAGATTTTACACTTTATGAATCTTTTTATTTAACAGTTCACAAGGCACTATCACATGCATCTCCCTGCAGGGGTCATAAAACATCTATTATCACGTATATCTTGCCTTAAATTTAAATAAATCAAAGTTCCAAATAAGGTGTGTGTATAGGGGAGGAGAACAATTTGTAAGTAAATCACATTACTACTGCTCTAGATAAATTTCAGTTACAGGGACCAAAGAGATGAGATATTTCTTGAAGTAACTTCATGACAAACGTTAGGTACATTTTACCCTCCAAAATAAGTGTTGTTTCCCTTGTATTTATTCTACAACATAATAAAACAGTTAAGGACATGGGCTCAAATTTGGCCTGCAATTTGGCTGAGGATCTTTTTTAGACTGAATGCTGAGATTCTAAATTTTCATCAGTCTCCCTCTTATATAGTGGGATGAGACACTCCTGGTTTGAAAATGGCACTTTTAGTAGTAAGGCTCTAGAACCAAACAGCAGGCTCCCTTCCTGTGTTCTCAACACGTTAGTTATGTGATATGAGGCAAGGTATTGAAACTATCTGCATCTCAATTTTCTGATCTGTAAAATGGAGAAAATTATCATATAGGACTCATAGGACTGTTATGAAGATAAAATTATATCATCATGTAAAGTGCCTCAATCAAACCTAGGAAATAATACATTCTTGGTATATGTAATACTATTTAGCACTGGCTGAGGTTTCTCTTTTTTTCTTAATCTAGTTCATAGCTCTATTTCTATAGTTTACCTATCGAAGCTAATTATGGATTAGACTATGCTGTTTTGCAAACATAGTCTTGTTCTGCTGCAGTCTCAATCAAAGAGAACTATATGAAAATAAAACTCTTTCAAAATTGGAAGCTATATATAATAATAGTAACATGGTAATGGTTTTAATGTATGATTATCACAGTAAATATGATAAATCTGTCTAAATTTCACAACTGTTACTTTGCTCGAAAACTTTTAAAAGTTCCCTTCTTCTTTTTCACTGAAAAAAATTGCAGAATACCTGTCCAGACACTTAGAGCCTAAAGTACATTTCAGACCTTTCCTCCGTCATAGCCCTTTACTCACTATACAATCTAGTTAAACAGAACGACTTGCAGTTTCACACACTCATCCTATGTTTTCTTATATAGCTATTGAATAAACAGTATGTATTTTATGTTCTTATTAAACATTTTATCTTACTCTTCTATATTTGACACATATTTATTTCTCAAATACTGTGTATGAGGTAGTCATTCCAACACTCTACTCAACCATGAAACCCAGGTAAGTACATAGCACATTAGTAGTAGCCATCAGTCATTTGTACAATGCTTTAAAATTTAAAAGCTTCCTGAGGTATGGTAGGTACCCCTACGAGTTAGGCATCATTACCTCCATTTTGCACATGAACAGTGTAAGCCTCAGTGTGGATAAATAATTCAATATCATACAAACTTTGCTATAGCACAACTAATGTGTCATGTAGTTATTTTCAATATTGCTTAGATAATCCAAAGTAACTAGATAAGTTCTATGATCGACAGCTTGTAACGTGGCCACCATGATCTCCACCTGCTGTTATTCACAGCCTTGAATAATCCCCTCCTGAGTATGAAAAGGACATGGTAACTTGCTAATAACAAATATAATACAGCAAAATAATGGATATCATTTCTGAGATTAAGTTACTAAAATTGTGATTTCTGTCTTGCTTGCACACTCTTTTGCTCACTCACTTGTTCACTTTAATCAAAGCCAGCTGCTGTTACATGAGCGGCCATTATGAAGAAGCTTATAAGGTGAGAAACTGAGGGGAGCCTACAGCCAACATCAAGAGAGATACTTGGATCCTCAGCTCAACAGCCCATAAAGAACCAAGTCCATCCAACAACCAGTGAGTTTGGAAGCAAATCATTCCCTAAACAGGGATTGAGATGTCTGAAGCTCTAACCTATATCTTGATTATAGCTTTGTGATAAAACTGTAGCTAAATGACCCAGATATGCTATGCCCAGGTTCCTAGCCTGTGGAAACTTTGGGAGAGTAAGCATAATTATTGAAACCACTTAGTTTTGTGGTAGTTTGTTATGCAGCAATAAATAATACAAGATCTAAAAATTAATATTTTTTTGGTTAAAGACAATGCTATATGAGATTATTTTCCATGTTTGTTACACTTAAAAAAAATCAGGAAATTGAAATCTGGATAGGAAGATGGCAAAATATGAAGTCCTAGACTGTTGTTACCCAATGCAGACATCAGTTCAACAATATATGGATCAATTCCCTTTGGAGAAATTCAGAAGCCAGTTAAAAGGCTATTGAACCCCAGGAAAGTACAAAACCAGATGCATCAAAGCCAGTAGTAAATTGATGATACTTTATTAGTCAGAGTCTATCTTCCTTCACAGAACAGTACTATTGGAAGGAAACTCCCAATTCCTAGCTTCTATGTGAGGATGAAAGAGATGGAACACGTGTTTAAAATTCTGGCTTTTAAAGGTGCTGCTCAAGGAAATAGTTTCTGTCTTGCCTGTGTGAGAAAGCTGATTAGATGCGGCCTGGGGGACTACTAAGAACAAAAAAATGCCGAGCAGTTGACATCAGATGGAGACAACCTGCAGGGCTAAAGACAGACAGCAGAGGGAGCAAGAGATTATGAGTTCTTGGAAAAAGAAGCTGCAAAACTCTGTTGAGATTTACATGCAAAAGTGTAGAAAACGTGCACCCACAGAAAAGGTTTGGGAGGTCCTCAGAATCTCCAGTGAGCTGCCTGGGGAAGGTGTTTCCTATATGAAGACAGTTTGTAAAGATCAGAAGAGGTGGCTGGCTTTTTTTTTTTTTTTTTGTGAAAGAGTCTCACTCTGTCGCCAGACTGGAGCACAGTTGTGCGATCTCGGCTCACTGCAACCTCCGCCTCCCAAGTTCAAGCAATTCTCCTGCCTCAGCCTCCCGAGTAGCTGAGACTATAGGCACGTTGTTACCATGCCTGGCTAATTTTTGTATTTTTACTAGAGATGGCGTCTCACCATGTAGGACAGGATGGTCTCCATCTCTTGACCTCGTGATCCACCCACCTCAGCTTCCCAAAGTTCTGGGTTTACAGACATGAGCCACCATGCCTGGCCAAGAGGTGGCTATTTTTTCAAATGTAAAGAATTCAACACAAAGTAACATATCACACAAAGAAACCAGGAAACATTAACCAATGGAACAAAACAAATCTCTAGATTTTAACCTTCAAAAATGGGCATATATGAATTATCTAACAAGGATTCAAAATAGCTATCATAAAGACTCAGGAAACTCATGAAAATGATGTAAGAAAAAAATGAGAATACAAACAGAGATAAGAAATATTTAAAAGAACCAAATTTTGGAGCTGAAGAATAAATACCTGAATTTAAAATTTCAGCAGAGGGATTTAACAGCAGATTTGATCAAGCAGAATAAAGAAGCAGTGAATTCAAAGACAGGCCATTTGAAGTTATTTAAAGGAGCAAAAAGAAATAAAAAAATGAAGAGATCATAAGGAACATATAAAACGACATCAACTATACAAATGTACATATTATGGAAGTCTCAGAAAGAGAAGACAAAGGAGAAGAAAATTTATTTAAAGAAATAATGGGCAAAATTTCCCAAAACTGGGCAAGGAAACAGATATCAGAAACAAGAAGCCCAACAGACCCTATCTAGGATGAAAGCAAAAAAGACCACATCATTTCAAATTATAATCAAATTCTAATAAATAAAAGAAAACGTGAGAATTTTTGAAAGCAGAAAGAGAAAAGTGACTCTTCACATAAAAAGGAGGCTTTATAATAATTTTAGCAGAAGTATCAGCAGAAACAATGGAGGCCAAAGGTAGTAAAATGATACATTCGAAAGTACGAAAAGAAGAACCTGCTAATGGAAAATACTCTACCACAGAAACTGGCCCTTCAAAAATAAAAGTGAAATAAAGATGTCACCAGAAAAATATCTGGGAATATCTGTTGAAGAAGTTCATCGCCACTAGTTTTGCCTTATAAGAAATCATAAAAGGAGTTCTTCATGTTGAAATGAAAGGATGCTAAATAGCAACACAAAAATATTTGAAGTATAGCTTACTAGCAAAAGTAAACATTTAGACAAACAGAGAATCCTGTAATACTGTAGCCAGAGTATGTAAATAACTTTTAACACCAGTGTCATATTTAAAGATAAAAGTATATAAAAAAACTATAACTATAAAATATGCTAATGGACACACTCTATACAAATACATAATTTGTGATATCAATAACATGAAGTGGGCTGAAACAAAAGAGAAGTAGTTGTATGTGATTGAAGTTAAATTGTTATCAGCTTAAAAACAGTTAAAACTACAAGATGTTTTATGAAGCCTAATGGTAACTACAAAGAAAATACTACAGAGGATACACAAAAGAAATAATAAGAAATGAATCAAAGCATATGACAGACAGCAAGAGAGGAAAAAAGAGGGCAAAACGGAAAAAAACAAAAAACCATTAACAACAGGGCAAGAATAAGTGTTTACCTGTCAGTAATTACAAGAAATATAAATTGATTTTAAAATCCAATAAAAGGATATATAGAATGGATGAATGGATGAAAAAGTGAGTCCTAATAATATGCTGTCTACAGATAATCTCTTTAAATTTAAGGACACACATAGGCTAAAAGCAAAGGAATGGAAAAACATGTTCCATACGAGTGTTAACAAAAATAGAACAGGAGTGATCTTGCTTATATCAGACAAAAAAGATTTTAGGTTTAAAAAAAAAACTGCCACAGGAAACAAATAAATAGATTATACCATGATAAAAATGTCATTTCATAAGGAGTTATGACTATATAACAATAAATGTATATGCACCCACTAGGAGAGCAACTAAATATATAAAGTACATATTGACAGAACTGAAGGAGGAAAAGATGACAAATAATGGTATATTTCAATAACTAACTTTCAATAACGGATAGAAAAACCAGACAGAAAATTAATGAAGAAATAGAATACCTGAACAACATTCTAGACCAAATGAACCTAAGAAACATATACAGAATATTCCACCCAATGGCAGCAGAATACACATTTTCTCAAGAGAACATGGAACATTCTTCAGGATAGATGACACGTTAGGCCACAAAGCAAATCACAAAAACTCTAGAAAAATTAAAATCATACCAAGTTTCTTTTTCAACTACAATAGAATAACACTAAAAACCAAGAGCAGAAGGAATACAGAAAAATTCAAAAATTTGTAAAAATTAGACAATATACTTCTGAACAACCACAGATTATGAGGAAACAAAAGGTAAACTTAAAAATATCTTGAGACAAAACAAAAACAAAATATCAAAACTTTTAGGATGCAGCAAAACCAGAACTAAGGAAGAAGTTTATATTGAGAAGTTTTTATTAAATTCCCACATTTAAAGAGAAGAACCCGAAATAAACAACCTAAGTTTATAACTTAAAAAACTGGAAAAAGAAAAGCTAATTCAGCTCAAAATTAGCAGAAAAAAGTAATGAAGATTAGAGCAGAAATAAATGCAATGGAGAATCAAAAAGCAGTAGTAATAATAAAAGATACTAAGATCCACAACTAAGAATGAACAGAAATTTCTTCAACATAATAAAGGCTATATATGAAAATCCCACAGCTAACATCATACTTAATAGTAAACAACTGGAAACATTTCCTCTAAGATTAGGAGCAGAGCAAGAATGCCAATTCACAATTTTTATTCAGCATGGTACTAAAAGTCCCAGCCAGAGCTATTAAAAAAATTAAGAAAAAGGAAAGATAATTGAATGCATCCATTCAGAAAGGAATAACTGAAAATGTCTCTGTTCATAGATAATATGTTGTACATAGAAAATCCTAAAGACTATATGCACACACACAACTGGTATAACTAACAAATTCAGCAAAGTGGCGGGATACAAATTAACATAAAATAATCAGTGGAATTTTAATTCCCCAATTGTGAGTAATCCAATAAGCAAATTAAGAAAACAATCCCGTTTATATTAGTGAGAAAAAATAAAATATTTAGGAATGAACTTAACCAAGGAAGCTAGAGACTTATACATTGAAAACTACAAAACATTTCTGAAATAAATTTAAAAAGATACAAATAAATAGAAGTCTTTACATGGTGTGCCACAGATAGCAAGTCTGATGTTCATGGATGGAAGGGCTTACTATTGTTACTGTTGTCTATTTTACACAAGATGATCTACAGATTCAATACCTATCAAAATTCCAATGGTATTTTTTTACAAAAATGGAAAAGAAATCTACAATTCACATTGAACCCGAAAGGTTCCAAATAAGAGAAACAATCTTGTAAAGGAAGAACAAAGCTGAAAGCCTAATACTTTCTGACTTCAAAACGTATTACAAAGCTACAGTAATCAAAACAGTATGTACTTGTGAAAAAACAGATACATAGACAAATGGGACAGATTAGAGAGCCCAGATATAAATTTACACACATATAATGAAATAATCTTAGATAAAGGTGTCAAGAGTACACATTGGGAAAGGATAGTCTCTTGTACCAATGTTACTGAGAAAATTGAATATCTGCAAACAAAAGAATGAAAGCCTTTCCTAGACTACGCTTAAAAAAATCAACTCAAAATTGATTAAAGACTTAAACATCATATCTGAAATCTTAAAACTCCTAAGAGAAAACAGAAAATTTCCTTGACATTGATCTGGGCAACGATTTACTGGATATGATAAGAAAAGCACAGATAACAAAAGCAAAAATAGACAAGACTACATCAAACCAAAAAATTTTCTGCATAGCAAATGAAACAACCAACAGAGTGAAATGGCAACATACAGAATGAGAAAAGTGTTTACAAATCTTATATCTGATAAGGGATTAATATTCAGCTACATAAGGAGATCTAATTCAATAATAAAAAATCAAATAACCAAATTTTGTAAATGAACAAGTGGCTTTTACCTTTCTCCAAGACATCCAAATGGCCAGTATGTATAGGAAAAAATGCTCAACATCAACAATCATCAGGGAAGTACAGATCAAAGATTTCCATGGATACCACCTCACACCTGTTAGGAATGCCATCATCAAAATCAAACAAAAATACACAAAGCCAGAAAATGCCAAATGTTGGAGAGAATGTGAAGAAACTGAATTGGAACACATGTTACAATTTTTCCTTGGTAGAAGTGTAAATTGGTTGAGCTTCTATGCAAAACAGTGTAGAGTTTCCTCAATAAAAACTTTACAAAGAACTATCATAAGATTCATTAATTTCATTTCTGAGTATCTAAAAAAATACCTGAAAATTATTTCAGAAAAGTATTAGCATTCCCATGTACATTGTGGCATTACTTACAATAGCTAAGAGGGGGCAACAATCTTAATGCTGATATATTGATGAATGGATAAATAAAATATGATATATGCATACAAAGGAATATTCAGCTTTTTTAAAAAAACAACCCTATCAGTGACAAGGGGATGGAGGCAGCAAACCACCTTGCCATGTATGTACCTATGCAACAATCCTGCATCATCTGCACATGTACCCTAGAACCTAAAGTACAATTTTAAAGAAAAACCCTATCATATGCTACAACATGGATGAACTATGAGGACATCATACTAAGTGAAAGAAGTTACTCACAAAACAACGAATACCATATGGTTCCAATTATATGAAGTTCCTAAAGTGGCCAAACTCACAGAAGCGGAAAGTAGTGATCTCCAAAGCCTAGGTGTATAGAAAAATGGGGAATTGCTGTGAAAAGTGTATAGAGTTTCAGATATGCAAGATGAAATTTCTAGAGATCTGCTGTACAATAATAAGCATATAGTTGACAATACCAAACTGTACATTTAAACATTTTTGAACAAGGTAGATGTTAAGTTTTCTCCACCACTAAAAATAGAGAAACTGAAATCAAAAGCATGTATATGTAGACGAATGGATGGATGGTTAAATAAATAATTTCTGAATTGTTTAAGAGTACCTTTGGCAATCAGTTCTTCACATACGTAATTCCATAGAAATGGCAAAAGAAAATTCAACTTAATGTTAAATAATGTTTTTTTTATTCAACTTAATGTTAAGTAATAACTTTTTTTTCCAACTTTAATTTTAAGATCGGATACAAGTGCAGGTCTGTTACATAGGTAAATATGCGCCATGGTGGTTTGGGGCACAGATCATCCCATCACATAGGTATTATAGCCAGCATCAGTTAGCTATTCTCCCTAATGCTCCCCCTCTTCCCCACCCCACTCTCCAATAGGCCCCAGTGTGTATTGTTCACTCTGCAATGTGTCCACGTGTTCTCAGCTCCCACTTATAAGTGAAAACATGCAGTGTTTGGTTTTCTGTTCTGCATTAGTTTGCTGAGAATAATGGCTTCCAAGTCCATCCATGTCCCTGCAGAAAACATGATCTCACTTCTCTTTATGACTAAATAGTATTTCATGGGGTATATGTACTACATTTTCTTTATCCGGTCTATCATTGAGGGGCATTTATGTTGATTTCATGTCTTTGCTACTGTGAATACTGCTGCAGTGAACATATGTGTGTGTATCTCTATTATACAATGATTTATATTCCCTTGGATATATACACAATAATGGGATTACTGGGTCAAATGGTATTTCTGACCCTAGGTCTTTGAGGAATTGCCACACTGTCTTCCACAATGATTGAACTAATTCAGACTCCCATGAGCAGTGTAAAAGTGTTCCTTTTTCTTAACAACCTTATCAGCATCTGTTGTTTTTTTGACTTTTTAATAATAGCCATTGTGACTAATGTAAGATGGAATCTCATTGTAGTTTTGATTTGCATTTCTCTAATGATCAGTGATGTGAGCTTTTTTCATAAGTTTGTTGGCTACATGTATGTCTTTTGACAAGTGTCTATTTATGTCCTTTGCCCACTTTTTAATGGAGTTGCTTTTCTTACATAAATTTGTTTAAGTATCTTGTACATGTTGGATGTTAGATTTTTGTCTGATGGATAGATTGCAAAAACTTTCTCCCATTCTGTAGGATATCTGTTCACTCTGATGGTTGTTTATTTTGTGGTGCAAAAGCTCTTTAATTTAATTAGATCCCATTCATCAACTTTTGCTATTGGTGCAATTGCTTTTTGTGTCTTTGTCATGAAATCTTTGCCCGTGCCTATGTCCTAAATGGTATTGCCTAGATTTTCTTCTAGGGGTTTTAGTTTTGGGTTTTACATTAAAGTCTTTAATGTATCTTAGTTTATTTTTGCATATGGTATAAGGGAGGGGTCCAGTTTCAATTTTCTGCATACGGCTAGCTGGTTATCCCAGCACCATTTATTAAATAGGGAATCCTTTTCCCATTGCTTCTTCTGGTCAGATTTGTTTAACAGCAGATGGTTGTAGGTGTGCAGTCTTATTTCTGGGCTCTCTACTCTGTTCCATTGGTTTATGTGCTTGTTCTTATACTAGTACCATGCTGTTTTGGTTACTGCAGCCTTGTAGTAGAGTTTGAAGTCAGGTAGCATAATGCTTCCAACATTGTTGGGGGTTGTCTTGGCTCATTTTTGGTTTCACATGAATTTTAAAATAGCTTTTTCTAATTCTGTATAGAACATCAATGGTAGTTTAATAGGAATAGCATTGAATTTATAAATTCCTTTGGGTAGTATGACCAGTTTCACAATGTTGATTCTTCCTGTGAATTTAAATTTTAATCAGTTAAGGTAATTACTTGCAAACAGAACATATGGAATCTGGTTAATTTTAGAAGAAAATATATTAGAAGTATATTAGAGGTATGCAGTTTAGCTCATGGATATGCTGGAGCTTTAGAACCAGCTGAGTAACAGACTGGTCCCAAGGCAGCTCTGGAAGATGTTAGCAAAACCACAGCAGTAATTTCAGAGCCTGTGTAGTCCACTCAGAATTCACTGCCTTCATCACCACTACTGTGGGTGACTCCTCTCTTCCTCATTTCACCAGTAAAAGAAACTAAGTCCTATGACAGCACAACTGACTGTCTGAGCTTGTCTCAAGTGCCCCTTTATGTAATGTGGAGAGATAATATAACTGATTGGTTTCCAGTAGTTGGTCATCAGGAAATAGCCTCCTATCAAGATACTAATAAAAAGGGAAAATTAAATTTTGGGCAGGCAAAAAAACATCTATAAGTATCTAACACAATGAAAATTATTGTGGCTTTTTTTTTTACTGCAGGCATCTACAGTTTTTATTGCTTTTTTCATTTTTTAAAAGAGAAGTTACCATGTTTTGGATACTGATATTTAACTGTCTTGTTTTGGATGTGTTTAGAACAAAAGTAAAAGAATAATAGGATATTTTCTTTTAGGTTTTTGATTCCTATGTCAGAATAGTTTGTTTAGATTTATTTCTTTAATTTTATAGGTATTTCTAGATAATTTACACAAGGTAGAGTTGAAGCTCTAGCAGCTGTTGTTCAGACTAACAAATCATCCTAAGAATCCCCTACATGTAATTATAACTTCATATTGTGCAAATGTCATTAGTCATGCATTTTGATTGTTCTAAGCACATACTATGGTGATCTAGGTGTAAAGATGGAAGTCCATCTGGCCAATTATATTGCTGTTACTAGAGAAAGTTCGTTTTTCCTTCTGTCTATATTTGAACAAGAAATATCTTGAGCCAGGTCCAAGAGGCTATGATAGCTCTATAGTTCTTCCAAATGAAGGCAGAAAAAAATTACTACAGTGTTATTTCCCATACATTATCGATAACATAATTATAAGAGAAAAAATTCAAACTACTCTGATTTGTAGTCCATTTTAAAAAATATCTGTAAATGCTATGTTCATGATAGTTATCTGTCTTTGTAAAACTGAAATGTTAAATTTTAGCTTAAGTCAAGCAATCAACGAAAATATATTTTTATGGCATAGAAACAATTTTTCTTACTAAATTTAAATAATTTAGATATTTCAAAACCTGTTTGTTTTTTCAGTGTGATAAGTCATGAGTTGTTTGATTTAATATAAAGAGTAATCATATGAAAATATAATGTAAATTCCATGAACATTAGGCTTTGTTTGATTTTGTTTGTTTTCCATTTCATATTGAACAGTAAGTTTCTTCATGTTAAACCACAATGAAGAATATATTTTAAATAACGGTATGTTATAGAAAAATATCTCTATATAAACACATATAAAGAGATGTATTTACATTATATGTGTGTATATAAGTTATATGTGTGTATGTATGTTATAACCAAGAACATCTCAGCTCTTTTTTTGAAATCTTTACAAATTAAAACCATCTCCATGTACACACACATATTCTTAAGTGAACAAATATTAAACTAGTGCCTGTAAAGGTCAATCACCAATTTTTTTTATACTTCTCGCTGGTGAGATGCAAAAAAAATGAACAACAATCCTGCACTAGAGTATCACTTGGATGTGAATTTAACCCACAGCTAACCATCTTGGCCCAACACGGTGAAACCCCATCTCTACTAAAAATACAAAATGAGCTGGGCGCGGTGGTGCATACCTGTAATCCCAGCTACTCAGGAGGCTGAGGCATGACAATTGCTTGAACCCAGGAGGTGAAGATTGCAGTGAGCCCAGATCACACGACTGCATTCCAGCCTGGTGACAGAGCAAGACTCTGTCTTAAAAAAAAAAAAATAGCTAAGACTTCTGTGTGCCCTAATAATTACTACTTAGGTTGGTGCAAAAGTAACTGTGGCTGCTGCCACAATATTAACATGAACATAATCATTAAGTATTGTTGCAAGACTATATCAAGCTATTTATTCAGTAATTCTTATAGAAAACCAGCTATTTAGCATCTGAAGAAAACGTGTAAGAAATTAGAGTTTTTAAACACCTATTGTTTTAAAACAAAGACAGTGGCAGAAAGGAAAGGAATATATTATTTATTTTCAGTCTACTAAGGGAAGAAAACGTTTATCTCATTAATACATCCTTGGATTTGTTTTTAAGTTACCAGAACTTTATAATGGACTGTCAAAACGGGGTAATTCTGAACCAAAGACAAGGTGGCAGAAAACTTGGACTCTCCAGAAACAAGGTAACTCTTCAAATATTGGCATTTTTAAATGGAGAAATACACAAAACAACTCTAAAGCACTGTAAAACTTTTAAACTATTTCTTAAGATTACAATTATAAAGTCCACTGAAAAGGTATCAATAATTTCGAATTATCTGCATCAACACAACAGTTAGATTTTTGTTAAAAAATTAGGACAACTTTCATGTTAAACACCCATCTGAACATTTGCTGTTATCACCTCAATCCAGAAAATGAAGCAGAATTGGCAGTGATAATTGTAAAACATGTACACATCTGAAATACACATTTTTTTAACTATATGTTCCAAATTAAATGTTTATTCATAGTGTATAATTGGTATTAAATGTTTTTTAAGAAAGAAAATAAAAATATAAAATAGATGGTGCCTTAAAAAGAAGATAGCAGAATATCAACTACACACTATCAAAGCAATATATAAGACCTGCTAGATGTAATAAATATTTTTGACTCAAATATCTGTGTCACTATATAGCATAGGATTTATGATTCTGGTTTTGTAAAAATGTTAATTCATAAAGTATCTGTGATTGAAACTGCCCTGCTTTATTTACTATATTACATTTATCAATCTCAAGCTTAATTAGCACACAAATTTAGGAAAAGCAGAAATACAGTCTCTTACTTTGTTTCACTTTCACCAAGATTTCTGAGTAATCTATATGCAAGATGCATCACAAAAAGCAATGAGCTTTGATAATTTCAGACCTATTTATGCTCACAGGCTCTAGAATCAATGCCTATATATATTTTTTAATCCAAGCTTTTGAGTCACAGTATAGCTTGATAGGAATCCGTAATTATCTTCCAAATATATCCAAAAGCATAAACATGCCCTTCATATTCTGAAACTAGTTTGATATATTTGTTATTTAGAATATTAAAATTTCCAGATCCCATTTATTTCTTAAGACAAGCCATAAATTTCCTACAAGTATATTGTTCATTACTTGGTTTATAACTAAACATCTCAATTCTTTTTATTGAAACCATCACAAATTAAAACCACCTGCAAACTAAAGGAATGTACAACAGATTCCAATAAACAAGATAAGGTATTTAATAAAGTCGATTATCCCTATAATTCCTTAGTGATTAATTTGCCAATCTCCAACAAACATTTTTAAATATGTACAGTGATAGCAAAATTATATTTTACAAGAATACTCCTTTAATCTGATGTTATTTCTGAAGAGTAGCCAATTTTGTAACAATGATTTTTTAATTACATTTATTTTACATATTAATATTAATGGAATTCACAGTGGTCTAAAACAGAGTCTAATAATAACAATGTTGCTGCTGCTATTGAAAATGTCAGTGAAAATTATATGTTCCAATGTATATGTCTCCTTTTAAACTATATATTACTTTATTTCTAAATGTGTCTTTTTTAATAATAATAACCATCATCCTGAAAATTTACATATCCAGCTGATTCTTCCTATAGGATATAAACCATTTCACTAAGAGAAAACAGCTAACTTGTTTGAAGTACCTACTGATCACCAAAGCATTTCTCACATGTGGCCTCATTCAATATCACCTTTCCACATAGGTAAATGAGTGAGAAGACTGAGGGGCTAAGTAATTTTTCTAGTTTTACCAAGTAAATATATGACAGTTCAAGTTAGACTCTTGGTGTCTATGATTATAGTGGCCCCACTCTAATCTGTTCATTTTATAGTGCCAACCTCCTACGATTTGAAAACATTTTATTTCTGCCACATTTTGTTTCTTTAGCAATCATTTTACAGAAAATATTTTTATTCCCTCTTAATTTGGACTGTTCCTTATATTTCAATTCCTAGATGAAAAACTAATGAAACAAGGAGCATAGAAACACACTTAATCACATTTAAACACACTCAATCATAAACATAACCACATTGACATTTGTTCTACTGGTTTATTCCTATTGGTTAAAACCTACTTTTCTATAGCTATTATGATGTTTGGAAGGAAAAGAGACAATTTTCTCTACAAATGTGAGTGATCATCATGGGATTTTGCCCCACAGGAATAACAAAATAAAATATTCATGTACCAATGAAAACAATAAATAAAACCATAGGGCCAATCGTTTTTCAAATATTTAAGACCTTACTATATTATACCTGAATAGAAAAAAGTATTTTATGCATAAAATTATACATATGCAATTATTCTTCCTCATCTAATGTAAGAATTTCAGGAAGCTGAGTGTTTTTATTGGCTGTCACAGAAGCTGGTCCTAATTCCTAACCATCTGTAGATAAAATCCTCAGAGAATTAAGAGTCACAAAGCTCCACAGTCCATTAAGTTCACTAATATACGCATACTGAGAGTAAAAATATCATAGTGACAATTCTGACCTATAAGAAAAATTTAGTCTCTTTTAATTATTTTTTAATTTTTGACTACATTTTGGTTTAATAGCTTATTTTATTTTTTAGTAACTTATCCAAAAGCAGATAAAAAGGAGAGAGGCAGCGAAGGGGAGTGGAGAGAAAGAGAGAAGAAAAGTTTGGATATGCTCAAATCTACTTTGTTAAAAACATATACAGAATAATAGCTAATATCTTCTTTCCAAAATTCCCTTCAGACAATTTGTATAGGGGTTTTTCTCTAGCAATGCCCTTCAATGGTTGACTTTCAAAAGAGATGGAAATATCTGAAACAAAAGACAAGTAATCTTACCAAAAGTGATGTATAGAGATTAAACCAATAAACATAATATACAGCAAAATCTACATTAAACATTACAAAAACAGCCTTTATCTATACAGTTTCAATCACAAAAATGTTCATTTCCCTCTTCTGCAAGTGTTCTCTTTTTATTGCTCCAAAGGACAACAGCGGGAAATTTTGGGGCCATTCACTGCTTTTCTCCAATGCATGGTTGAATCTGTGAAGTACCAAATAATTCCCTTTCAGCCTTCTGCTAGTTAATTCTTCCCCGTTTTTTCAGTTCTGGCCCAGGCTGTGCTGTGTCTATAAGAGGTTGCTATTACTGAACTTGTTAACCTCTAGGAGAGATTGGTGATCTTAGGCAGACTGGGCCCCTTTTTAAACAACTACACTGGAGAGTCACAAAGCAACAGATGTGCAGAAGCCTTTGCCACCGGGATCTTTTTTTTTTTTTTTTGAGACAAATTTGCACTCTGTTGCATTAACCTCCGCCTCCCAGGTTCAAGTGATTCTCCTGCCTCAGCCTCCCAAGTACCTGGGACTACAGGCACATGCTGCCATGCCTGGCTAATTTTTTTGTATTTTAGTAGAGATGGGGTTTCACCGTGTTGCCCAGACTAGTCTCAAACTCTGGGCCAGGCATAATCCTAGTACTTTGAAACACCAAGGAAAGCGGATTGCCTGAGCTCAGGATCCTACTTCCTTTCATCAGTCACTCTTATTTTTCCTCTCCTTATTTTTCCTCTCTCAGTGAGAAATATCTTGTCTCACTTAATTTATTCTAGCAGTCCCTCTGCTCTTTTAATCTTTCTTATAGCACATTCACATATTTGTCTCCTTATACAGACCAAATTATGAAATTAAAATGTTCATTTTTGCATGCAAATATACTTTATAATACTATTTGAACCAAAATGATCAAATAGTATTATAGGTTTATAATATGTAGTGATTTTTATGTAGGTTAAACATTTTACTGTATACTTTTGGTATTAACTAATCATAATTAAGTAAAATATCTTATAAATTTCTAAAACCTTCATTTATAAACAGCTTAAATATCTTATATGTTGTATATTATTCATACTATTAACTAATCACAAAATGTGATTAGTTAATGGGCAGAACTAGTATTCAATTCCCATGTATGTTGAGTGTCATGTTTCATGAAACTAGACTGTACACTAATTCAGAAAAAGAACTATTCAAATGTCAGGGATAAACTACTTTAAATCTATCATTAATTACCAGCAAAACAGGTGAAAGTCCAAGCTCAAATTCCTTTGAATTGGCAGCGTTATTTTTATGAGTATAGGAAATATGATAGAAAAGTTCTACCTCAAAATATAATACTGAAAATTTGAAATCTCAGAAATGCCAATTTATTTTTACCACATTTTAAGATTTTATTTTAGTGTTCCATTTGGTAAGTAGGCATAGAAATTACTATGGCCAACTTAGAGTTCTATGTTTGTCCAAGAAAATGTACAACATGGCATCATATACAGGTTTGTAATAATGCAAAAGAAGTTAAGAAACCTTAAACTCCAGAGGCTGTCCATGAACAACAGGAATCTGGCGTGAAGTTTAGATTCCCTTTGTTCGCTATTGCTGCAAAATTTAAAACAAAATCTTTTCAAAACAGAGCACCAAGTCTGAAAGAATGCTATATAAGAAAGCATCATCAATAGCCTCATCAAATCTCTCTCATGTGAAATGAGTTAAGTATCCCTTACTGTTTTAGAGTTAGTTATTAAAACACTATAGCTGAGTCTGGTGGCACATGCCTATAGTCCCAGTTACTCAGGAGGCTGAGGTGGGAGGACTGCTTGAGGCAAGACATTCAAGACCAGTCTGGGCAACATTGCAAAACTCCATCCCAAGAAATAAATAAATAGGAGGAGAAGGTGGCTGATTAGATACAGGCAAAAAGTGCCACTCTCACCGAGAGATCAAAATACCATGTAAACCAACATACTTTGAACAGATATTTGAAGAGAAAACACGAAGAGTTGACAGAGAGGCGAAGCAGGCACCAAGAATGACAAGGTAGAAAGTTGGGAACTTTGTGCAAGGTTGCCAAATGCCAGGAGTAGTTTCCAGCCCTGAAAAGCTCCTACAGAAGAGGTGAGTGAAGGGATAGCAGGGCAGCCCACTCTCCTTATGGACCTCCAGGATCCTAGCTACAGGAAATCCCACAACCTCCACAGACATTTGAACTGGCAGGGAAATCTGCCTGGAGACTAGGCAAAGACAGCTTCAGTCTATGTGGAGCCCAAAGGAGTTTGATGCATAGGTGCACATCCCCTAACATACCCGATCTTTCTCTGAGTAGCTCTAACCTGAGCTGGCCACAGGGCCAACAGAAAGCAGGGTAGAATTTCCTGCAGGACTGGGGCACGTGTGTTTTGCAGACTCTCTTGCCCACCAAACCCTCCCAAAGCCCCTGTCTGGGCACTCTTGCTGGCTTGATGCCAGTTATTGAAGAGGGCTTCCCCAAGGCCTAGGAGCAGGCTTGGTAAAGGGGTTGTATCTCCCCACTCTACCAGAGTGCTGCCATGAACATTCTGAAACACAAAAGACCCCTTTGGCTGAGTAAGGGCCTGTGTACTGGCCATTACCCTTAAGCACAATTTACAGGATAGCAGCCCAAATCACAATACCAAAAATATTCTGCCATCATTCATGGTCTGTGAAAACTAGGGTAAAAATCTACCCACAAATAAAGATCCTATACCAAGCATTGGCCCTCTGAAAGTACACAGAAATGAAGCCAATTGAATATATTCAATTTACACCATGATGAAAGGAACAACAGCCTACTCAGATGAGAAAGAATCAGTGCAAGAACTCTAGCAATTAAAAAAGTCAGAGTGTCTCCTTACTTACAAATGAGCACACTAGCTCCATGGTAATGGTTCTTAACCAGTTGAAAGAACTGAAATGGTATATCTGGATGCCACGAAAGCTCATTGCGATTCAGGAGAAAGTTAAAAGCCAATCCAAGTAATCCAGTAAAACGATCCATGAGCTGACAGATGAAATAGTCATTTTAAGAAAAAAAGCAAATTGAATGTCTGGAACTGAAAATTTCACTGCAAGAACTTAATAATACAGTCCAAAACATCAACCCCAGAACAGATCAAGCTGAGAAGAGAGCTTGAAGACCAAACTCTAAATAAACAAAGTCAGTTTTTCTTTAATTTAATGAACAAAACCTCTGAGAAATATGGGATTTCATACAAAGAAACAAATCCTATGATTCATTGAATACTGAGACATTAGGAGGGAGAATGAGAAAACATATGTGAGAATGTAGTACACAAAAAATTTTCCACTCTCCCTAGAAAGGTTGACATGCCAATTCAAGAAATTCAGAGAATCTCTGCAAGGTACTATACAATATGACCATCCCCAAGGCACAGAGTAATCAAGGTCAATACAAAAGAAAAAAAAAAGCCTTAAAAGGTAGCTAGAGAGATGGGTCAGGGAACTAACAATGTGAGCCCCATCAGGCTTGCAGCAGACCTCTCAGCAGAAACCTCACAAGACAGAAGAGGTTGGGGGCCTATATTCACCATTCGTATGAAAAAGAAAAATCCAAGCAAAAATTTCATATCGTGCTAAACTAAGCTTCATGGGTAAAAGAGAAGATCATTTTTGGACAAGTAATCAGAGAGGATATTTGCTACCACTAGATTAGCCTTATAAAAGGTCTTTAAGAGAGTGCTAAACACAGAAATGAATTATAACTGCTCCCACAAAACACACTTAAGCACATAGCACACAGACACTATAAAGTAACTACAAAATAAAGTCTATAAAACAAACACCTAAGAATATGACAGAATGAAAAGCTTTTATATCAATACTAAAACTGATTGTAAATGGTCTAAGGCCCCACTTAAAAGGAATAAAGTGGCAAGCTGGATAACAATACAAGACCCAACAGCCTGCTATCTTCAACAGACCTATCTCACACATAATGACAGCCACAGGCTAGAAGTAAAGAGGTGGAGAAACACCTACCACGTAAACAGAAAATAAAAAAACAGCAGGAGTTACTATTCTTAAGTGAAATAAAACAGGCTTTAAAACAAAAACAATCAAGTAAAAAGAGGAACATTACTTAAAAAAAGGTTCAATTCAACGGAATTTAATTATCCTAAATATTTATGCATGCAATATTGGTACACTCAGATTCATAAAAAAAAATTCTTCTTTACTTAGACAGACATACGGTGATAGTTGGAAAGTTCAATACCTCCAGTGACAGCATTAGGCAGATCACTGAGGCAGAAAACTAACAAAGAAATTCTGAAGTTAAACTCAACACTCAGTCAAATATAGAAAAAAGATACTTTCCAAGGTTAAACCAGGAAGAAAGTAAAAATGTTAATAGACCAATACGTTCTGAAATTGAACCAGTGATCTCATTAAAAAGTGGACAAAAGACATGAAAAGATATCTCCGAAAAGAAGACATACAAGTGGCCAACACACATATGAAAACATGCTCAACATTATTAGTCATCAAAGAAATTCACATCAAAACCAACAATAAATTACCATCTCATACTGGTCAGAATGACTATTATTAAAAAGTCAAAAAACAATAGATGCTGGTAAGATGCAGAGAAAATGGAACACTTACACACTGTTTGTGGGAATGTAAATTAGTCCAGCCACTACTGAAAGCCATTTAGCAATTTTTCTAAGAATTTTAAACAAAACTACCATTCAACCCAACATTCTCATTAATAGAAAAATATTTTTTCTACTAAGAAGACACATGCATTTTTATGTTCATTGCAGCATTATTCACAATAGCAAAGACACAGAATCAAGCTAAGTGTCATCAACAGTAGACTGCATAAAGAAAGCATGTTCCTTATACACCATGGAATACTACACAGTCATGAAAAGAACTAAATTGTGTCCTTGGATACAGCTGGAAGCCATTATCTAAGTGAATTAACACAGGAACAGAAAACTTTATAACATACATTCTCACTTGTAAGTGAGGGGTAAACACTGAATACATACGGACATAAAGAAGAACAAACACTGGAAAATACTATAGAAAGAAGAGAAGAAGGGGGAAAAAGCTGAAAAATTACCTATTGGGTACTATGCTCACTACCTGGGTGATGGGATAATTGTACCACTAGATTCAGCATCACACAATATACCTATGTAATAAACCTTCATATGTACCCCCTGAATATAGATTAAAAGTTGAACATATTTAAAATAAAAAATGAATAATAAAATAAAATACTAGCTTCCAGGTATTTCCTCTGAGCCACTATTTGATCATATATAAATTATATTTTGAAATATTATCAAATTCACTTTTAAAGATTAAGTAAAACAATATATATATAAATATATAGCAAAAAGGACTTAATAAAAATTATTTTCCCTTTATAAGGAAAGAGGATATCTTTATCTTTGTAGGCATTTGACTATAGATTTCTGGACACTAGTTGTTATTTAATAAATATACAGTGTTAAAAATATAAAGAAATTAATGAATAGCTTAAGTTTTATAGCACTATGAAAAGTACAGTTAAAAAATCTAGTATTTTGTGCCTATTTAGATTTTTGATAAATTTTATTTCACCATTATACATTTTTAATTTATTTTTAGCTTAATTTTATCTTATTCTATATTATTTATTCCTTATATATTTTCTACTTGTTTTAAGAAGAGAAAGTTGTTTGCTTATTTAGCTAGGCCATTTATATTAGTAGGCAGAATCCATTTTTTGTCAAGCTTTTATTATAGGTAACATGACTCATTCCAATCAATTTCTTCATCTTTATTTTCTAATGTTAATAATCCAATTATCATATATTGCTAGAACCATAATTTCAGATGGAAATTAGGTAACTACTGGGTAGACAAAGAAGACTGTTATAGAATTTAATAGCTATGAAAATAAAAGCTTTTTATTATTTGTGTTTGGAAATATATGCCCTTGTAAATGACAGCAACTTTAGAACTAAAAATAGATATAATTTTCTTTGTATATTATTTCAAAGTACATGTTTACCAACCTCATCTAAAAACATTACAATTTCTTTTTGAAAAAATACACCCAACAAATACAAGGAAAATTTTTATTCTTTAAAGCTGAACTTATTTTTCTAATCTTGAAACTGAGGAAATATAAATCTCTGCAATTAAACAGGTAATACTGAAATCGGCCTTTACATATTTGTTTTTTAGTTCATGAAAAAATCAAATAATCCAGGATTATTAATAGCAACTGATATAGATCAATGCTCATGTAATACTTTGTTCTTTAGAAAACTGAACAAATGTCAAAGGGATCAAGGCACAGAACAGCTGCCTCAACCTTGAGTTTTTCCCCATGAGACCCAGATAGAAATTCTCTCCACTAAAATGGACACAAACACACTTCTATTCAACTGATGCTGATGAGGTTTTAAGAGCCCTGGACAAACAAGAGTCACTCTGATTTGAATTAAGCAGCCTAAGAATTTTATAGTACACTTAGGTTTATACTGTTTTAGTTAACAGTATTTCAGTAAGCAACTACGAATCACCTTCAAGAAACTGCTCTTTAAAATCTCACATTCTTCCCCTCCCTGTGTCCATGTGTTCTCATCGCTCAGCAAGCACTTATGAGTGAGATCATTTGGTGTTTGGTTTTGTGTTCTTGTGTCAGTTTGCTGAGAATGACAGTTTCCTGGTCTGTTGGTGGGTGGGGGCTAGGGAGGGATAGCAGGGGGTGGGGAGATTGGGGAAGGTTAACATTAGGAGAAATACCTAATGTAGGTGACGGGGGGATGGAGGCAGCAGATCACCATGGCATGTGTATACCTATGTAACAATCCTGCAAGATCGGCACATGTACCCTAGAACTTAAAGTATAACAAAACAAACAAACAAAAAATCTCACATTGGTTCCAAACACTGAATAGGAATCTGCAAGAGCAACAGCATATTTCTAATAAAGGGAGAAGCTCTGCACTAGAAGTAGGATGCCATAAAATAAATTCAGGTTAGTACAGTCCAGTGGTGGAGTTCCTTTAAAACTTTGTTCAAGAGCCCAGTTCACTATATAATGTAATTAGCTTTGTTAGTGAATATTTTATAAGGAAAACAAATATACATGCTGCTATTATAATATCACTAGTAGAAAATATTTATTTGTAGGGAAGAGGAGCAGAGTGGAAAGCAGAAATTCTGAGATAGAAAAAGTGAAAAGAAGTGTTGATGTTATTGTCTCCTCTACTACAAAAATCCACATCTTCAGAGTTAACACCTCAGACTCTAGAGTCCCATTGACTGGGTCATGCAACCCATTCCACATCCCATTTATTATTTCTTAATGATGTAAATCCCTTCAAACCAAATTCCTCAGCTGCAAAAGTGCAATGGTAATAATGTCATGTGCTTTGGAGAATATTAGATGAGACAATTTACATAAAGCATTTATCACAGGGACTTGTATACAGTATTTTTTCTTTTTATTATTATTCTTATTTCATTCTGAGAAAAAAAAAATGGGTAATTTGCCAACTTTGGGTTTCCACAGAAAGAAGAAATAATGTCCTTAAGCTTTTCACATTGCTCTTTCCTTGGCACAAATTGATGTGTTCTTATTCCTTGGTGCTAGGAATATGATAATCATTTTCTTCTATAAATTTAAAATCTCCAGAACATATTTAACTCTAAAAAATCAATTTTTTTACAACTTGATGTGTCACTTATATAAACGAAGGATAGATCTCTACTTTTCTAGCCATTTAAAAAAATTACTGTCTTTCTCCTATGTGATATTGATGCTAACATTCATGAATGTTACAATGCACTGACTACAATTCTTCTCTCCCACAAATTTCCAGGAATCAAGAGTTTAGCAGAAAATAATATGTGGTCTAGATATTTTTCACTACATTCTTTTAGAAACCTGTGAGGGTTTTCCTTTTTTTTAATAACCTGAAAATAAATGAGAAAAAATGAACAAAATGAAAATCAATCCTCTCTAAAAGAAATATTTAATTACTATTTTATTAGGATAATTTACTGTAAAAAGGAATTAACAGAGTAATATTTTGTACAAAATTAGCTCTTATAAAGTAAACTTCTAAAACTGAAAAAATGTCATATATGTTACTGTCAAATAAAGCTATATTTGTGTTTCCTTTCTTGAAAAAAATGAGTTTATTCTAGAATAAATAGCTTACAGTGCCATCTCAAGGAATCTAAGAGCATAGAAAAATTCATTTAAGTGATGTTAAAAACAAAAATGAAACAAACAAAAAAACTCATCTTCATTGAGGAATCATGACAGCATGAAAAAAGCACAAGCAACTGTGATTATAATGTAGGGATCTGAAAGCTTTCCTGCCATAACATTCCAGGAGAAATGATAGCAACAAAAATTATACAGGGATTTCTAAAATAGCCCTTAGAATTAAGCTTTGTCCTCGTTTTATCTACTGCTACTATAGATTGCTCTGGGAAAATACACAGTGAAAGAATATGGTATACAACGAGTTAAGTACTATAAAACATCTGTGTGTACTCCTCACTATCACCCAGCCCTTGAGATGTAACTCAAAGCCCATGAAGAATTTTCAAGGGAGAAAAAAAGCTCCTTTAGACTTTTCACAATACACTAAGCAAGTGAAAATGTATCTGGCTTTTACATACATCCCTAAGAACTGACAGGTTATACAGTAGTGTAGTCTCACCAATATTAGGATTTTAGTTACCTCTAAATTCATATTATAGCAGTCAATCACTGTTGGCTTTAGGCAATAAAATAAAATAAAACAAATGATTTTCATTTAAATCTGGGTTTCTTACCTATTCCTAAACAAGAAACAGTAGATAAATGTACTTTGGTACGTGATTACATGTCATTTATGCATATAGATGTAGCATCAATAAATAAAGCTAAAACTCTTGCATAGTTTTTATGCCACTAAATTTCTTCTGATAACTTCCAAGACCAAAGTATATGAAAAAATTATCTGTGTCTTTGGAAGATATTTCATCACTAATGGAATACTTCATAAAATGCTAGCCTTCCTAGGTCTTTGAGTATCAATTTCACTTGATACTTCCACCACAATGTTATAGGAAATTCACTCATCCATATTTTCTCACACTTCCCAAATTATTACCTTGGAATAAACCAAGTATATTTACCCTTTCAGGAGGGTAAGGTATCACTTAATGTACCTTAGATATAAATATTAAGCCCAAAATTTCAAATTTTACTTCTTCCTAGAATCTATGATTTACTCTAGAATGAAATAAAAGCAGAATATACAATAATAATAACTTATACAAGCAAGGTAATATATTTAGACATTCCCATTGGTTGGCTATGATCTCATAAGATGATATAAAAATTAAGAACTAAAGTACATATAATCTCCAACTTCCCCACCTACATAAAAGTTAAAAAAGAGAATTCTACTCAAGAAATATTCAGTTTAAAATGCCACAAAATATCACTGAGCATATGATATTTACCATTCCATGAAACTAAATGAGTAACAGTGCCTTTCCAATGTATTTTCACAATTAGTGGACAGCAGATGAGGAGACAAACCCATAAATAAACAATTACAAAAAGTTTTGATATATTCAGCTACATAAATACTGTGTTTTACACATACAAAAACACTGTTCTGCATAGTCAACTTCTCTGTTCAACACAATGAAGCCTGATGGAGAATGCCAAGAACAACTAAAGATGACCAGACATCATTCTAAAAACAAGTGAGAGACAACATACATTAACTCCAACTTTACAGTTACTTTTAGTGCTTACAGGTAAGGAAAGTTAAGGAGTAAACTGAAGTAGATTGTGGCATATGAAACTCACACACTTCAATTTCCATTAGGCCTAGAAGTAGCAAGACATTGCATATGGGAAAACATTATAAAAAAAATAATGTCAGACTGAAAAAACTCAATTTTATTTTCAAAGACATAAGTGGACAAGTAAGTACTCATTTAAATATACAAGTAATTTGACACTATCTCAACTTTTTCTCTTTTGCAGTCAATAAGTAGTTGATTGGCTCCATGAAAGCAATAATATCTTAGCTTGTATAACAAGATAATTCTCTCCATTTTCCCAATTTAAATTCATAAGCAAGCTCAAATTTTGAATATGCAGTAATCTTTGACTTGCTTTTGTTCTATTTTATATTATTGTAAAAATTTAAAAGTTTTTAAAAGGGAATTTTGACCTCCTCATGAAACATTCCTATATACTTACTCCCCTATAATAATATATACTATGTTTTCTAAGCTTAAAAAGATATAGAATGTGTAGAAAAAAATATATCAGGCTATATCTATATATTTTGTTCCCTATGAATCAAATGCAATTTTCTAGATTTATCTGGATTAATTTTAAAAATTGTTTATAAGATTAAGAGATTCTTGGCTGGGCATGGTGGCTCATGCCTATAATCCCAGAACCTTGGGATGCCAAGGTGGGCAGATTGCTTGAGCTCAAGTTCAAGGCTAGCCTGGGCAACATGGCAAAACCCTGACTCCACAAAAAGTAAAAAAAAAAAAAACCAAAAAACAAAATGTAGGGCATTGTGGTGCATGTCTGTAGTCCCAGCTACTTGGGAGGGTGGGATGGGAGGATTGCTTGACCCACTGTCAAGGCTACAGTGAGCTGAGATCCTGTCACTGCACTCCAGCCAGGGTGACAGAGTAAGACCTTTACTCAAAAAAAAAGGGGGAGATCCTTTATTCCTTCCACAACATTAGTGATAGGCATTGTATTAATAACTAAATGAGAACAAGCAACTGAAAAAAAATTTGGAGGACAGATCTTTAGCAGACTGGAGAAAAGAACTGAGTGAAATATAAAGTAATACGCTCTCAAGTCAATTTTCTCCAAAGCATTTCTGAATTATTCTCTTGACATTAATCTCTATTATGGAAGAATGGAGAAAAGAAGAACCTGGCAGTGGGTTATACTACAACCCTCTAAGGTCTTCCTCAGCCACTACCCCATTTTTTCCCACTCAGTCTTTATTTTAGTTACTCAAGGATACGTGTCTGTGTGTGTGTGTTTGAGAAACAGCAAGAGAGGCAGGCAGACAGAAACAAAGAGACACACACACACACAAAATAACCTATCCTAAACCCTTATCCCTCTGAATTCTAAGAATGTCCATGTCCTCATTTCTTTTCTAGCTCTGTAGTTACACCTAAATGTTAGTAAGGGTTATGAAAGAGAAGCCTTCATAGATTTACCCAGCCTCAATGTCTAACTGTTTATTTTCCTACTACGAGCTTTCTCAGAGCTCAAATTATCACATGGGCTTGTTCTACCCTGAGCTAGACTCCCCTTCTTAGGAGCCATTCACAAATGGCCCCGAAATCTCCTGCACTGTACCTCAAATCTCAGGGCTATTGATTCATACTAAAGATATAGTTACCTGAGCCACACACAAAAGATGGAATGGGACCCTAAGCATCAGGAATGGGCAGAACCAAAATAAATGGGTTAGTGCTAGTACATTTCAGCAAATTCTCTTTCTGACCTCCTCTCCCAAAAACTCTACAGTTCCTCATGGTTTCCTATTTACCAAGCTCACCTTCCAAAGTAGGTACTCTGGGCAGATTATGACCACTCATTCTCATTCCATCTCCTCACTACCTTCAGGCTTGCTTCATTAGACAGCAACCTACAATGATATACTAATTAAGTTTAATCTCCTGAAGCTGTTGATTAAGAAGTTAACACACAAGTTTCCTAAGACATTATAATACTCCTAAAAGCATAACTTGTCATGAAACTTTCAGTCACCTTCACAGGCTGATGTGATAAATTAATACCAAGTAATATCATAAGGGTACTTTGTGGGCTGGGCGTGGCTCATACCTATAATCCCAGCACTCTGAGAGGCTGAGGCACGGGGATCACCTGAGGTCAGGAGTTCCAGACCAGCCTGGCCAACATGGTGAAACTCTGTCTCTACTAAAAATACAAAAATTAGCATGGTGGCATGCACCTGTAATCCCAGCTACTAGGGAGGCTGAGATAAGAGAATTGCTTGAACACAAGAGGCAGAGGTTGCAGTGAGCCAAGATCGTGCCTCTGCACTCCAGCCTTGGCAACAGAGCAAGACTCCATCTCAAAAAAAAAAAAAAAAAAAGAGTACTTTGTGCATTATAAAATGTTCTCATCCAATATTTCAGAATTTTCACAACCACAATTTTTAAAGAGACTAATAGTAAACCCTATTAGACTAACTCTATTAGTCTCTTTTTAAAAATAAAGAATCTCACTCAAAATATTTCTTTTGTTTATAGTTGTTTACTATTTGATTTGTTTACAATTCTAGAGAAAGTAAATAATAGAATCTGGTATTGAATATAGATGAATAGTTTTCAAACTCTGTAGTACATCTCAATCACCTAAAGAGTTTATTCAAACACAGATTGCTGGGTCCCTACCTCTAGAGTTCCTGCTTCAGTAGCGCTGGGATGAAGCTAAGGAAACTGCATTTCAAACAAGTTTCCAGATCTTGCAGATACTGCTGATCCAGAAACCATACTTTGAGCACCATTGACCTAAGTCTAATACCGGACCCAATGTGCTTTCCACTGCAGCAATGAAGCATAATTAGTTAAGAAGGTTGTTTCGGAAGCGACAACTCTTGGGTTTGAATGTTGTTTCCACCATTTACTAGCTGTGGCAAGTTATTTAACATTTCTTTTTGTTCCTTGGTTTACTGATCAATTAAAGTGGGAGAAGGCAATAACAACTTTCAAAGTATTTGTGAAAACTGAGATAACATATTGAAGTGGCCTATAATTAATGTAACCATTAAATATTATCTATATTTCTCATAGTATTACTTTAGAGTATTACTTTAGAGAATTGCTTTATCCTGCTCAAGTTTCTCTAAATTAGGGCAGCATTCCAATGGTAACATTTGATTATAAATCAGAGAGAATGTTACAATTGCAGAAGAACTTATAAAGTGACACACAGATTTGATTATTTAAATATCAAACTCATGCATGCTAAGGGACAGATATATATATTTTCTCCTAAAGAATGGAGATAATTTGACAAATGTTGTTAGTTTTATAACAGACTCTTTGAAGAAAAATTAAGCTATAAGATATATGGATGTTCTTTGGTCAAGATTAGGCCGAAGCAGACAATGAAGCCTGCATGACTCAGTGAGTTTAGAGTGCAGGCGCATATTCCACTTGTTATATAAGCTGTTTGTGTGCCTTCATACTAGGCTCTGAGCCACTATTATCTGTAAAACGTATAACTGCCCTGCTGACGCTGTGCACGAGGCTCAGTTCCTCATGTCTCAACGTGGCTCAGGCTGGCGCCCAGAGAAAGAGAACCAGAGGTGTTCGTCTTGCAGACGGATAGAAGGAAGCCAGGGCACAACACAGCCCATGCTCATGCCTAGAGTTAAGCTGCTGACCCTGAAGGCAAGGGAGAGGCAGCTGTGCAGTTGCAGGCATGGGGGCAGCAGAAACCACAGAGCAGGCTATTGAGAGGAGGCGCAGTCAGAGCAGACAGCCAAGATAAAGGTGGATAGTGTGAGAGAGCTAGTGTGAAAAAGCTGCTGATACGAGAGCTGCTGAATAAAACCATATTCACCTGCCTACGGCTCCCAAATGTTCTTTCAGCTATTGCCCATTCACCCACTCCTCTTGCACCTCAGCTGGGGCTGGAGCCTGACCTCAAGCAGGCATAGTTGTGGCTCTGAGCCTAACATAAGCTTGTTCACTTCCACTCAATTTTAACTAGGTAAAGCAAGTATACCTGCACCAGTAGTAACCTATGAATGTCTCAAAATTTTGCTGCAGAAATAAGTGTGTTGGAAATCTTTAAATAGTGACTCTCAAACATTGGTTTCCTCAGAAACAACCTGAGGCCCTTGATAGGCTGCTGGGCTGCCCCTCCAGCATTTCTGATTCAGTAGGTAGGAGGTAGAGCCTGATAATTTGCATTTCTAACAATCTACCAGATGATGCTTATACTGCTGGTCTAGGAATAACACGTTAAAACCACTCCCTTATGGTGAAGGATCCTAATCATAGAAAACTAAATAACTCAAAGAAAAGGTTCTTATGTAACAAGCAACTACATATTAATTAAAACTATAAGGCTTTTATTTTATTGAATCTATACCATATTAAAGATATTGAAATGTTAATAATACCTCATCACAGTTCATTTGGTAAGGCTGAAAATATTCTATTATTTTTCATTTGTGATTTTTTTTTTAAATTTTTTGAGACAGAGTCTTGCTCTGTTACCCAGGCTGGAGTGCAGTGGTGCAATCTTGGCTCACTGCAACCTCTGCCTCCTGGATTCAAGTGATTCTCCTGCCTCAGCTTCCTGAGTAGCTGGGACTACAGGTGCCTGCCATCATGTCCAGCTAATTTTTGTATTTTTTGTAGAGACAGAGTTTCACCATGTTGGCCAGGCTGGTCTTGAACTCCTGGCCTCAAGTGTTCTGCCTGCTTCGGCCTCCCAAAGTGCTGGAATTACAGGTGTGAGCCACCATGCCTGGACCTGAGATGTGATTTTTAATAGTGTAAAAAGATAACCACTAATCCACATAATATGAAGAATACAAAGAAAGAAATTCATATAGAAATTCTTTGTGATTAATATAAAAATGAATACATTATAATAGTTACCTAGGAAGCCACTTTATGAATTTATGTTTGAATATATCAATGTGTGCAGTTAAAATAAAAATAACCCTCTGAAACAGATTATAAATTTCAGAGAAAGCATAGCATCTTATTTAACTTTATAGGTACACTTGCCCAAGCACATGGAAAGCACAGTATATGTTCGATAAATGAATAGTCATGAAAGGCACAGTAGATAAATAAATATAAGAATGAAGTAATAAATGAATGGATATGAAAGGGACATTTGGACAGAATAGCAAAGTCATCAAATATTCTTCCAGAAATGGATAGTATATAAAATAAAACAAGCTAATGTATAGCATGAATCAAACTAGATATTCTTTGTGATTTGGATAAACATCCATTATAAAATAATTGATATAAAAATAGAATTATGTTCAATTTTACTATCAAAGTATATCAAAATGTAGAATTATTAAAAGTATAGCCGGAGGAAAAAAATATTCCTATTTTTCCACTTGAAGCTAGCAGCAAACAGACTATTCCAAAGAATATTCCCCCATAGATTATTTCACTGCACTTTGGCTTTCGTAATTGCCTTCTTAGAAAATGTCTGGCTTTACTGTTCTTACCAACTGTTTCAAAGAGACAGAGAAAGAAAGCATAAGAGAAAGGGAGTCTGAACATTACACATTATCTAAATTTTATTTCCCACTCAGTATAAAACACAAAGAACTTGTGGCTGCAAAAACATTCTTACTCTTTGCTTTAAAGTTTTAATATAGCTTGAAGTCATGAGTATCAAAACTACATCTTAACACTAACTAGAATACTCATCATGCCAAAATGTCATCTTTGGCAGAAAAGAGCTGAGGATGTAGCTGAGATCAAAATCAAACTGATCATTTTCAAAATCAATACTGACATCAGAAATTTCTGATGTATTGTTTTTCAATTGTTCTAAAATATGGTTTACAGAAAACTTCTAATTCTCCCATTTACTCCAGTTAACAAACTTTCAATATGAACTCTTCCTTGATGCAAATCCTTTTATATAGATTCCAGCCTTAAATAATTTTAGTCTCTATGTGTGCATGCAATTGTTGATATAGAAAAACAAGGAGTAAGAAAAAGAGATTAGAGTCTAATAATATAGAGGAAACATGAAGCATGCTCATGATTGATTCTCATGATTTTTGCTATATCCTAGGAAAGATCCTTTCTAGGTATAAAGAAAGCTTTAAGAAAATGATGACATAAAGTAGTATTTCTCCATTTATTCACTCATAGAAGACATACACTGTGGCTTCTCATATATTAATACAAAAGAAGGTCCTAAGCCTTAAGATTATGAAAGTCGCCATTCAGAAGACAACCATGTAAATAAATACATATACAATGATTCAGGATTATAAGTGCAACACTTTCATTTCTGAATAAAAACACTTCTCCAGAAGACTTTGTTTGGAAACCTTAAAATTACAGATTTTTTTACTTTATAGCATGGTGACAAATCAATAGTAATATAATAAGTTGTAATATCCAAAGGTGAATGCAACAGTACCTCCTGTCTTAACATCTTATTCTAGAACCTTGTTAATTGCTAATCAAAGGAGGGAGTCTGTTTCCCGACCTCTTGTACCTAAGTGGGCCTTTGTGACTGCCTTAACCCAACAGAGTATGGATTAAGTGATGCTATATGATTTCCAAGTCTAGGTCATTAAAAACACCATGCACTTACACTTTGTTTTCTTAGTGTGCTATTGAAAGCAAACTACCATGCTCTCAGGAAACCCAAGCAATTAGTGAAGGGGTCTACATGGGTGAGGGGATGGGAACAAGGCCTCTCAGCCTCTCACCCACAACCCCAGCTGAGCTTCCAGCCAATATTCCGTCACAGTGTGCCGATCATGTGAGTGAATTATCATAAAAGTGGATTATCCACCCCTTAGTTACTCCAGCTGAGGTAAACTATTCTGGTAAATATTTCCTAAATTGAAGATTCATGAGCAACACAAGCAATTGTTCTTTGAAGCCACTAAGTGGGGAAAGTATCTTATGCAGCAGTAGAAAACATAGAAAGCACTAGTCATTCTTCTGCTCTACAAGCATGAAATAAAATAATGAGGACACAACAATATAAATATGAATTGGTGTTTCTTTTGAAATAAGTATTTCTCTTAACTGATAATTCATTTTCATAACTAAAAAATCAAACAATGTTATCAGTTAATGAAGGGATACTACTTGAAACATATTAGTTATAAAGTAGAAGTCAACAGAATTTAAATGATGCACAGTTGCATGGGGTATTGGGGATAACAAGGAGAAAAATATAACTAAGCAGTGCAGAGTACAGGCAACAAACTTAAGAAGCAGAATTTCTACAAATATTAAAATTAGATAACCTACCTCACTCAATTTCTGTAATATGCAAACACACACATGCACACATGCATATGTGTGTGTATATCTGCAAAGTAAGTATAAGAACTGAATGAAATAAGATTCCATAATTATCTTATTGCTGACATGAATGAATATGGCTACAGTTAACTCATTTATTTACTGGTCTATTAACTATAGAATAGTTACAGTAGAGTACCTTTAATCAACATTATCTATTGCAAACCTAATTCAATAGTTCAACTGAGGTCAATATCTAATTCAGCCTCTAAGATTTTTGTTGAAAATTTTAAGAAAATAAAAATCTCTTTTAACCTTTGAAACTTTTTGGTGTTAACTGTTACAGCAATGAAAAACAAAATGTTCATCCCATAGTTCAAAAACCTATTAAGAAAATATTTTTCAATTTCTATATTATATTTTCCTTAGACTAATCTTTGCTCTTAATGGGAAAACTTATACCTAAATTTGGCATCTGTATCAAATAGATATCAAATCTATATCTATATTTGGGTCCTAAAATATTTTCTCCAAGTTATTCCAGTAATTTTTAAATACATATTCATTGAGTAACTATTATGTCCCAGATACTGTTCTAAACATTGAGAATAATGACTCTAAAGACTGGAAATAGAGCAGTGAAAAGAGAGAAATGTCTGTTTCTCATGGAGTTTCTGGGAAATCCAAGAGCTTACGTAGGCTCTCTGTGGTAGGCTAAATAACCCAGAATTGACCATTTCCCCCACAGATTTGATACTGAACATAATATAATGGTACAGGTGTAACATTAAACCTGAACATCACCAGAATTTTATATCATCTCCTGAGCCTAGGATAAGCTATAATTGATTCTCTCTAAATAGTCCTAAGCACTCAGGCTTAACTTTTCAAGATTCATAACTACCAGAACTATAAAATAGGAGAAGAAACTCGAATTGCAGGAGAAAAAAATCTTTGTCAAATGGATCTACTCTTTTTATTCCATTAAGTCTAAGTATTTACAAAGAACAAAATTAAGTAATTGGGATTTACTGATTATTAAAGTTTAAAAATTTGATCAGGCAAAAGAAGGGGCAAAATGGAAAACCATGCAAAGGAAAAAGCCAGTTTCTCATGTAATGGGAGATATCCTTTCCATTGGATCTTTGAAGTCTGATTTTCTTCAGAACGATTTATAAAGGTTCATTTACATTTGAAAAGTTCTATATTATCTAACTCCAAAGTCAGTGATAGGATCTATTTCTCCAGGAATTAAATAAATATGTGTATATATAGTGTATGTGTCTATGAGTGTGTACCTATGTATATATGTGAAGTAGATATATTTAATAATTACATATACATATAATCAATGTATTTCATCAAAATAATTGCTCTTATAACATTCAAATAGAGCTAAGAATTTGAGATCAACCACAGTGTCAAATGTTAAGGGTAATACAAATTAGGCAAGTTGAGAATAAATATATGATTATCTTATGTGGTTATTCAAAAATTCCATTTTTTATATTTTTCTTTTTCTTTTTCTCCTCCTCTTATCAAAAAATTCAATTTTTAAAGGTGGATGTGATATTACTCTGTTAGTTCAGAAGTCGCAACTTGGATTTCCATTGACTAAATTCAGCTCCCAAACATGTTTTACTTGAGCCAGAATAT
This sequence comes from Plecturocebus donacophilus, assembly GCA_004027715.1. Taxonomy (NCBI): domain Eukaryota; kingdom Metazoa; phylum Chordata; class Mammalia; order Primates; family Pitheciidae; genus Plecturocebus; species Plecturocebus donacophilus. The sequence continues at coordinate 103,107 of PVKP010000176.1, forward strand.
TTAGGTAAGTAAGGGTGTAGAGAGAGAGAGAGGGAGACAGTGAGAGAAGGAAAGAGAGAGGAAGAGAGAAAGAGAGAAACCACGTTGGACAGAACATGAACTCTCCAGTTATAAAGAGTCTCGGCCTTTCCTCATTCACTTTGCCCCCAATGGGCATTTGAGTTTATGACCCTGTCAGCCCATCACCTTACAGATGAAAAACTAGTCTGGGAAAATAGTTAATTGTCCAAGGTAAACACATACACACACAAGGTTCTTGTTATTCCTCTGTAAGTGGCATTTTAGAAAATGTTAATATATTAATGGATGTTTTAATCACCAGTTCTAATTGATACCGTAATCTGGAATCTCCAGTCCAAAGCATGTTTGATAAACTGAAATATTTTGTAAACTCCTTACATAACTTCAGTTATTCTCTTCAATTTGTTGAACTCTTAAAAATCCATTCACATGAATCATTTCTAAATTTATTATAGGTACCTTAAAATCATTTCTAAACTTGTCAGCACCTCAAAATTCATTTAGCTACTCATATTACTGAACCCTCTTTCTTATCATCATGAAATGAATACAATACTAAAATCATAAGCAGGCAGAGAGAATTCCCAAACGACAGATAGATAAGGGAAAGAGGGCTCCCTTTTATTTATTTTTAATAAAGAAGTTTTAAAAGGTGTTTTACTGGCTGGGTGCTGTGGCTGCCTGTAATCCCAACACTTTGGGAGGCCGAGGTGGGTGGATCACAAGATAAGGAGTTCAAGACCAGCCTGACCAACATGATGAAACCCTGTCTCTACTAAAAATACAAAAATTAGCTTGGCATGGTGGCCTGTGCCTGTAATCCCAGCTACTCGGGAGGCTGAGGCAGGAGAATTGCTTGAACTGGGACCTGGAGGCAGAGGTTGCAGTGAGTGGAGATCATGTCACTACATTCCAGCCTGGGCTACAGAGAAACACTCTTCCTTTCTTTTTTTTTTTTTTAAAAAAGTGTCTTACTAAATTAGTGAAATTTTTATACATAAAACTAATTGCTTCATTCCTTCCGAATAAAGAAATCTAAAATATACATTGTAAACAATAATTCTTTGTTTTATATAATATAAACAAGTAATTGAAATTAGATTTTCTTCTTCATCACATTTCAGATATTCAAGAACAGGCCATAAAACATCAAAGGAATTTAATCTGAAATTTCTGAAAATCAGTGTCTACTGAATAAGAATGTTTTAAATAAAATCAAACAACTTTAACATAATAAGGATCTGTTTAGGTAATCTCTTATTACCTCCAGTACTAAGAATATTCATTATGCATGAAATGTAGCATTTCTGTTTTTGTACTTAAATTTGGTTTATCTAAACCAGCATGTCAAACTGGCTGTCACCAGAAGCAATCCTCAGACATTAAAGTTCTTAGTACTGCATTATCACAAAATAAGAGAGAACCAAAGTCTTGTGAGCTTAAATGTGACAGGATTGCTTTGGAATGAATTCCTACAACCAGTCAGAAAAACATCTGAATGATATTCCTTAAAAGAGAGAAATATCTGAGAGACTATACACAAAACCAGGTCTGTTCTGCTATTTTTCTAATATTGAGATAAAGGAAAATAAAATATGACCAAAAACAAAACAAAAACCTGGCAACATCTTAAAGCCATTAGAAGCCTGTACAGCAACAGAATCTTCATACTGCTGAGCTAAGTGAAGTGATGCACAAGGTATCTTACCTTGTATCTCATTTGAATAAAAATGAAAACTATCCATGAAACCACCCAATTCATATTACCTGCTTGTTCAGAACAATCTGTGAAAATGACTTATTCCACCTATTTTAGTAATTGCAATTTTCCTTTGCATGAAAAATGGCTTATGTACCCTGTTATGTGGCCATTTCTTTCTACCAAGAGGCCACTCCATAGTGATGAGCTACTCCCAAGACACCTTTAGCACCTAAGAAAAAAAGGAAATTAGGATTCTGGTGATGATTTTTAATCCATATATCCAAAACCACTAGTGCATTCTTAGTGTTTTAAAGACATGTTTGTCTTTTTAATTTTTTAATGACAGACAGTCTATAGCAAATAAAGTCTTGGACTAGAAATAAGAAGACCTGAATGATATCTCCTCATGTCTCTTATCAGTTTTGTCATATTCAGACAATAGTGTAATTTTTTAGACCTCAGTTTCCTCATCTCTAAAATTGTAAGAAAGACTGTTCTTACACAACTGTGAGACAAACCAAGCAAGCTAACATAAGGAAAACAAACCTCTGTAAATTTAAAGTATTATATTCGTATATTTGGTGTAATAGACTATTATTTCCCCATTTATTAGCCATTGTCTCACATTTTTCTTGATAAAAAAAACGTGCTCAAGTAGCTACACCCTCACCAGGGCATGAAAAATGATTTATTTTAGCAAGTCATAGGAATCACACCCATCTTTGCCTAGGATTGTTCTGCAGAGGAGGCTGTGAGATACCATTCTGGCCAAACAAATATAGCAGGTAATTTGCTACGAAGTATTCTGGAAAACATTTTCTTCACTGATAAAAGAGAGAGCCTTATGTGAGGAAATACTTTCATTTACCATCTGCATTTTCTCTTTTTTTATTTTGGACACTATCAAGTGAAGATGTGAAACCTGGCACCTGTGACTAAGGGGAGTCAAATTGCAAAACAAAAGCAAATATGTGAGGGCAGTAGAGCAGAAAGGTGAAAAGAATGTGGATCCCAGATGACACTAATATGACACATACTTCCTTACTGATGAATGTGATTAGGACGGAATAGCTGTGACATCTTCCTACAGGACACTTCAGTCTGCTCCCTAGTAACCAGCCAAAGCATAGTTATTTGCCTACTTAGCTACTGAAGCATGTATTACAATATGTCATCATTGTTTTGTTTTTAAATATTAAAGATATAAGCATAAGATTTTAAAACTCTGTTTTGTTTTGCTTGTTTTTTTGAGAGGTTCTTGTAACCCAGGCTGGAATGCGATGGTGCTATCTTGGCTACTGCAACCTCTATCTCCTAGGTTCAAGCAATTCTCCTGCCTCTGCCTCCCGAGTAGCTGGGATTACAGACATGCACTACCACACCTGGGATAATTTTTGTATTTTTTGTAGAGATGGGGTTTCACCATGTTGGCCAGGCTGGTCTCAAACTCCTGACCTCCGGTGATCCACCCGCCTTGGCCTCCCAAAGTGCTGGCGTTACAGGCGTGAGCCACCATGCCTAGCCCCAAAACTCTGTTTTTAAAAAAACTCCAAAAGTGTTAGGATAAATCTTAGAGATTATTTTAATAATCTTAGTAAGAGGCAAGCCTTTGTGAGAAATATGCAATAATCCATGGTGATAAAAAAGATTGTGTCAATACATCTGACAAAAGGGTAATAGCCAGAATCTATAAAGAGCTCAACAAGAAAAAAAAATTGAAAAGTGGGCAAAAGACATGAACATTCTTCAAAGAAGGCATACGAGTGGCCAACAAACATATGAAAATGCTTAACATCACTAATCATCAGAAATGCAAATTAAAACCACAGTGAGATGCCATCTCACACCAGTCATAACAGCTATTATTAAAAAGTCAAAAATCAACAGATGTTGGTGAGGATGTGGAGAAAGAGAATATGTATACATTGTTGGTAGAAATGTAAATTAGTAAAACCTCTATAGAAAACAGTATGGCGATTTCTCAAAAAACTAAAAATGGAACTAATATTCAATTCAGCAATTCCACTAGTGGGTATCTTCCCAAAGAAAAAGAAATTACTATATCAAAAAGACACCTGCATTCATATGTTTATAGCAGCATTATTCACAATAACAAAGTCAAGGAATCAATCTAAGTGTCCATCAGTGGATGACTGAATTTTAAAATGTATATACACATCCCATGGAATGCTACTCAGCCATAAAAAAGAATAAAACCACGTAGTTTGCAGCAACTTGAATGGAACCAGAGGCCACTATCCTAAGTGAAATGACTCATAAGCAGAAAGTCAAAAACCACAGGCTCTCACTTATAAGAAGGTGCTAAACAGGTACACACAACTACAAAGCAGAATAACCGACACGAGACTATAAAAGGTGGGAAGGGAAGAAAGATGAAAATCTGCCTATTTGTATAATGCATACTATTCAGGTAAACAGTACAATAAAAGCCCAGACTTCACCGCTATGCAATATATCTATGTGACACAACTCACTGTGTCTTCTAAATCTATAAAACAAAAAAATAAAAAAATAAAAAGAATATTGGATCATGGACATTATAGAAAAGTTTAAAGATATCATGTAAACTAGAAATCATATTTGTCACCTATGTGAGAGAATTACTATTCATAAGATACAATACATCCTGAAAATTAACGTAAGAAAAACAAGTAACTCAACACAAATCAACAGAAACTCCATAGGGGAAATACAGAAGACCAAAAAAAAAAAAAAAAAAATTAACAAAATATAAAAACTTCACTAATATTAAATAAAAATACAAATAAAATAAATATGACACTTTTTTATTTAGTGAATTAAACTCAAATGATTAATGTGATGTGCTGGTGTGATGCAGAGGAACTATTTCACATGTTTTTCTTGTCCCCCTCCTTTTTTTGAATATGTCTAAAGCACATAACAAAAGTGAGTAAAATTCTACTGAGAAAGTTACATATGGTTCCTAGAAATTTGCACATGGTTCCTGAAACTTTCTCATTTTAGTTCATACTTGTAAGGACCACATAAACCTAAACCAAATGAGGGAATGTTTTCTGGAAGATGGAGAGATCATCTCTGAGAGTAAACTTCACACAGAGGAGAGCAGAATAAAGATTCAGAGACAATTAAAATATTGTAACTTGAGTATTTCCATACCTTAAACTTGTATTTAACAGAAACTTTTCTGTATATCCAATAGTTTATTTTTCTTTGTTTGGACATCTCAGTATTTGGATTTCTGTAAGTTGCTTTAGAAAATATACTGATATACTCAAATACTTTCATATTTGTAGAATGTATTATATATAACATTTAATATATAGTATATATCATATTAAAACATTTGTAATAGCAAATATCTGGAAATAAACATAAATGATCATCCAATGGAGAATGGCTTAATAAGTAATCATTCATTCATATGATATCAAATATGTATTAAATATAATAAGGGAGAAAAAATAGCTCTTGGAGGGAAAATCTTCCACATATATTGAAGGAAAAACAGAGTTGCAATACAACATCTACCATATTTAAATTTTTTAATATGACATATCCCTACATCATATAATTGATAGAAAAGTACTGCAAGGATACATATGAATAGATTACAGTTCTTATCTCTGAATGAGAAAGTAGAAATTCTGACAATTTCTCACTTTATTCAAAATACATTTGAAGATTCTATAATACATATTAATGTATTACCTGTGTAATAAACATACAAAAGTATAAGCAAGCTCATTTTCCTTTCAAATAATAGAAGTTGTTATAATGAGAAAATATTACTGATTTCTTTAAAATTAAGAAAACAATGTATACTTGACCAAAAGGCAGGTGGCACGTAAGAAAGTCTCTATTTATGAACTATGTCTAAACTTATTAAAAGTAATGTACTTTCAAAAAATAAATCCTTTCATAAAATAAATCCTAGATTTTTTACAGAATATAAAATGGTGATTTGAGTTTTTTAATACAGTTATTTATTATAAATGCTGTAATAAAAGATGATAGTCAGTTTTGTTATAATTTACCAATCATAGATAATTTTCAGTCTATCCACTTATGTTAATATAAACCTACCCAAGTAGTGGTCTCATTAATTTTGAATTATTCAGAGATGACTCTCCTCAGTTTACTTACAATCAGAACTCAAAGTTATTCCCAGGAAATTTAAAACTCATTTAAAGTAATGTTTCCTTTGAATAGTATTATTTAGTCAGATTAAGTCATTAAAAACAAAAACTCCAGATTCAGAAAGAAAGCACTGTCTTAACATGAGAAAAATTCATTATGAAATGATAAGCTTTTTTAATTTTGGTCACTTATGAAACATTTAACAATCACTGAAATTAAACATAAATAAAATCAAAGCAATATAACAATGCGAAACTACAAAATAAAAACAATCTCCTTAGTGTTGCTGATCCTAATTCAGTTTAATGACAGAGAACACATAATTGACATCAATGTGTTTTAACTATTATTACTTGCAATTAAACTCTTCTTTCACAAATCATTATTGAAAACAATCAGAAAAAAATAAACAAACAAAAGATACACAGCAGAATACCTGAACACATAGACCGTCTATGACTTATTTACATGGCAATTAATTTTGACATTCCTTTTCTGCTGAAATGTACAGCCTTATTCTGTAACTTAAGAGTAGTAGTCTCTCTTCACAAACCCTTATACATACACATACACACACAAACACTGAATCATATAGTCTCATATTTTCTGGGTTAATTTAGTCTAAAAAGTCTAGTATAATGTTATTCTATTAAGCATGTCTCAAACCTGAATTTAGAAAATCACAATTTGGGGTCTGAAAATGTTACCCCATATGATTCTACCATATTTCCATTCCATTTTATAGCTAGAGAAATAAGGTGAAGAAAAGTTATGCAATTATCTTTTCACCCAACCTTTTGGTGCAGCTGTGGAGTAAGTTGAACCAAGATTGGAATAGAGTGTCTTGACTACTATCCCAAGATTCAACTTAGTTGACATTTCTGGAAATAAACCACATTGCCATGTATGTACCTATGCAACAATCTTGCATGTTCTTCACATATACACCAAAACCTAAAACGCAATAAAACATATATTTTTAAAAAAATAATAATAAAGTATCACCTCCAATGCTGTAGTCATTATGTTAGAGTTTCTCCAACCCTGCATGCTTCATTTCAGCTTTTTGTTAATGTCAATAGACATGTTTCCTTTTATACACATAGCATATAAAAACCTGGAATTACTGTAAAGTAAAAGCTATAGCAAAGGATTTCCCAATTTACACCATAGTCCTAACATCAAGTCACTGCTATGTAGGAGCAAGTCCCTTATATTCAGTAGCTTTGATCTCTGTGAGATTTTGGTTTCCTGATGTGGTAGGAGAAGAAAATCAAAGGTGATTAGGAAGAAAAATATTTCCAGCAATTTCCTCAACTTACGTGGCTCTTCATCTTAAATATTTGAAAACCATTATGTGAGATTAATTCTACTAAACTACAGTGACCATGTTAATCTCATTCTTTTGAAGAGATTTAAGTCTCATGAAGAAAGAATGAGGTGTGGTTTAATATCACAAATAAAACTACTGACTAGATAAACCAGAAAGGATATAAACATATTTGTGAAACAATCATTAAAAATAGTTACACATATGTAATTCATGAGAATATTTGTGTAAGACAAGAAGTAAATTAAAATCTCAGAAAATAAAAGTAAATTTGTACATTATTTTATAACACTGGCATAAGGCTTAAGACTATTCATGTTCTGTCATCCTTCCAAAAATATTTTTCCCTTCAATGCATATGTGTTTTACTGTGCCAAGGAATCAGAACTGAAAACAAATATACAAAGGATTTACCATGTTGGTTATAAAAAGCAATTAAACATAGGATTAGAGCATCAATTTTACATGCCTGAGATAACATAACTTAGATAAAACTTGTTTAAAATGAGGTTATGCTTTGCCTAAAAAAATACAAATATTAACATAAAAAATACTTGCTTTCCTTGTTTTGAGTAAGCATTCAAAATTAAACAACATGATCCATCTCACAGTATGTTTTTGGAAGTTTCTCATTGTTTGAAATAAAACTGCATGCCATGTGTTTTCATTTTCTCCCTGGGACTCATCCTTTATCCTCCCTAAGGCACAGATGATAAATAAGAAGTAAGTTTTACCAGCTGGCATCCTTCATGTGGACCATATTGTGAAAAAGTGAAATCAAATTTTCTTGAACCGAAGAACAGAGTAAACTATACTTGGTCTGACTGTTCTCAAACCTTCATGTTATGTCTATAGAAAAAACATATAACTCCATGAATAGCATTTCATGCTACCTCCTAGATCTAGACAGATTTCTTGAAAACTACTTAACAGACGTTTCAATGAAAGACTTTCAACTAAACTTTTGAAAATACATAATCTTAAATGCAGTAACATCGAGTTTCCTTTTTATGGCTTATGGCAACAGAACCTATCAATTATTTATCAAAAATAAAATTTAAAAGTCTATTGTAATTTCCTATTTGCTGACCATGACTAAACGGAATCAAAATAATTATGTGGAAATAAAGTTCACAAAGGCCTGGGTACGGGACCAAGAGACACCAATTTATAAATAAATGTCAGGAAGTAATTCAGATGCCTATGGCGTCTATGTGCATATGAAGAACTTGGCTAAAAGGGAAAGAAAATTTTGTTGCATAACTTTTAAAATGTATTTTTAAAAAATCTAAAAAAAAAATCAGTGTTGTAGTTATGGGATGGGCCAGACCAGGGTTGAAACTTAGTTATGTCGGATATTTCAGTTCTCTGAGCCTTTCATTAAAATAATTGCAAAAAATATCTGTGTTCATTATTCATTGGCATCAATGGACTATTGTTTTATATATATATATATTCTTTTCTGATTTAAAAGTGTTACTATATAGGATCCTAATTCTGTTGCAGTTCCACGGCTTCTAGAAGATTGCATGCTTAATTGAACATTTTGAGCACCTGCTCTATAATGCAGCGTTAAAGAGTGGCATCTCACAGGGTGCTCGGAGCCTGTTCATAACCAACTTCTTTAGATCATATCTCCAAGATAATTTTTTTAAAAGCATATCTGAGGACTTCAAAGGAAAGAATATTAAAAATACAATTTAAATCTTTAAATTATTTTATCACAGCATGCCACTTTCTTTTTCTCTGCACTTATTTTACCACACTTAATTTCATGGAGGTAAGGCACTGAACCCCAGGCAGCAGTCCCTATATATTGGTATTCATTCAGGAATCCTTACTGAGAACATTCTATGGCTCAGGTTGGCACCAAGCCCTCGATCTGCACATACTCCATCCAAACATCCTTTGTGTGAGAGACAGATATTTATTGAATTTCTGGCATTTTAAACATATTATCACATTTAATATTCATAACAATCCTATTGGGTCGTTATGATTATTCCTATTTTATACATGAGAAAAATTGGGCTCTGAGAAGACAGGCCATTAACCAAAAGTCACCTTGCCACCACACCGTGTTTTCTGTTATCTTCTCTCACTCTTGTTTTCCCCCTATCCTGCTACCAGACTGATCTTGGTGATCTCAAAGACAGATGTCCTTTGCTGAGACTGAAAATTTAGCTAATAATAGCTAGTTAGGGAAGGTGGTGAAATAATAGACACATGGTGAGGACATGTGTTCCCCTCCCATCTTTGACTTTGTTCTCCCTCTTTACAATCCCTGTCTCCTACACATGCACATACTCATAGCTGTGCTAAGAACAGGACTAAGAGGATGAAGCTTCTCTCCAACGTCCCAAGTGGGTATGAAGCTTGTATTATGCTAACTGTGCTTAATTTTGTGTGTCTGTCCTTATATTTGTGCTGACAAGAAAGAGATTATTTAATTACATTCTGTGCAGGAAATCCAGCATCTAAGAAAGAAGTAAAAACATAATAATTTGTTTGTAAGAATTTCAGCCCTTAGGCAATACAATAGGAAGCACAGAAGTATGTGACAACTATTAAAGTGAAGATGGTATAAAAAATATAAATGAAGTTTCTATAAGCTTCAATGCAACTTTTTACTTTTGCTTTCCGACAGACTGACAAGAACCAGCAGCAGTAAGGGAACAGGATTTATCAAATAATTTCTTTCTCTGAAGACAAAATTTATCATTTGACTGGAAAGGAAGAATTTTAATCAAGAAAAAAGGTTAACTGAGCAACACCAAAAAGGATTGGGTATTTTTAGCCCTAGTCAGTCAGTTGGCCAAGGTCTACATCTGACTCAGCAGAGATGTAATAAATGCTCAATGCTTAATGAGCATGACCATTGCAAATAAATGAGGGTCAATGAAAAGAGCATTAAACTATAGGTCAGCAAGTCTTAGCTCTTCAGGATAAATATTACACTAGAAAGGTAATAACCTGTTTCTTCCACTTAAAACCTGTGATGTAATAAGTGTGGCCATAAAGATAAATGAATTAGTAAATACTGTAATCACAGCAATGACTAATTTTATAGCACTTCTAGATTACAAAACATTTTTCCCAACAGAATAAACTATATACTGACAAACTCAGACCAATCTTTCACTGGAATTTGTAGTTTGTCCCATTTTATATAAGAGGAAACTGAAGTTTAAAGAAGTTAATGTGCTTTTCAAAATGTGTACAGCCAGTAGAACATGCCTGAGCAAAGTCAAAATTCTAATGTAGTTAATTAAACTTCAGGAGCCTTATTTTCATTGACTTTTCACAATGTACTGTACGTAATTTTGCAGAAGCATTCTTAAAGAGAGTTCCCAAAATTTACAATCTTCAGGAACCAAGAAAAAAACACGGATTTGTCTCCAGAGGTGAAACCATTACCTGTATCTTATCTCAAATCCAAGACTTAAAAAATATTATTTAAGAAGATTTTATGTTTTTACTTCTTAATTTCTTTTCCACTAATCATGATATTGTTGATTCTTCTTCACCACAAACATAATAATTTAGGTATTCTTAGTCTCTTGGAATATTTAGGTTGAGGATAAATGGGATTTATCTCCTAAGAGACCTACAAAGGACAGTGATAAATATAGTGTCAGTATCATCATGTTGAAACTTGTCCCTAAATTCTCTGACAATGAAATCGTATTTGGCTACATTAAAATTGACCCCTTCTCTCTTTCTCACCAAGTTCATATCCTTCTCTAAACAGTTTACAAGTATTAAACATCTTCTTCCACCATTACCTCTCACCTTCTCTTCCACCTTTGGTATTTCTATTCTATCCCTTCCATTTTTTTCTCTGCTCTTTTTTCCCTTTTTTTTTTTTTTGAAATGGAGTTTCGTTTTTGTTGCCCAGGATAGAGCCAGTGACGCATTCTCTTCTCACTGCAACCTCTACCTCCTGGGATCAAGTGATTCTCCTGCCTCAGCCCCCCAAATAGATGAGTTTACAGGCATGCACCACCACGCCCAGCTAATTTTTGAATTTTTGTAGAGAAGGGGTTTCACCATGTTGGCCAGGTTGGTCTCAAACTCCTGACCTCAAGTGATCTGTCCACCTTGGCCTCCCAAAGTGCTGGGATTACAAGTGCTTTTTTTTCTATTCTAAGCCCTTATTCTCTCTTCATTGTTCTGGCCTTGAATTTATTTATACATTCATACATTTATATATTTATTCTCAGTCAATTAACAAGTTAGTTCCAAGCGCCAATAACATGCCATCATGGTAATAAGCAGAGGGGAGATGGTTGATGAACCAAGTCAGATGTCATCCTTGCCTTCATTATCTTATATTGTAGCAGAAAAGACAGTAAAAAAATCAACAAGAAAATATATGTTTAATGTCTATTGTTGAACATACAAACTGTTATTAGTTATACGAGACATTTCGGAAGCTATGTATATAGAGAAGAAAACTTGCTCTGATGACAGTGAAGAGGAACTTCCTCAAAGAAGTAACTTTTAGCTGAGTTATGAAGGATATGTTAGAATTAACTAAGCAGAGAGCTAGAGCCCCCAGGAAGAGGAAAGGAAACAGCAAAGCACTGAAAAGCAAAGGATAATGACAATTTTAAAACCAGAGGAGCTGGGTTCTGCAATGAGTACCTATAATCCCAGCTACTCAGGAAGTGGAAGTGAGCAGGAAGACCACTTGAACTCAGACCGCTTGAACTCAAGAGTTGGGCAACACAGCAAAACCTCATCTCTAAAATAATTAATTAATTAATTAATTACCCAGAGGAAGGCTTCTGTGGCTCTACTCAAGGGTATAGGCTGAGCTCTTGAGGCTATTGAGATAGGTGAGAATCAAACCACTTAGGTTCAACAGACTTTGTTAAAGATGGTCTTTATTTACTAGGAAAGTGACATGAAAAAATACTCCATCTTACTGTAATTATATGTGTGTGTGTGTTTGTGTGTGTGTTTCACTCCTTGCTCCACAGTTCTATTGTTCACGGCCTTTAAGCAAAACAAGGTGACAAGGTGAACTTCTGGACAAGTATCATTGTTTATAGTTCCATGGAGACTTGTTTTCCTCAAATACAAAGTTGCATTCCAATTAACCTAGATATATTTCTAGGACTTTAGGGACATATAGAATGCTTAGTTCCTAGTCATTGAGAGCATTTATTTATTTATTTATATATTGAGACAGTCTCACTCTGTCACTCAGGCTGGAGCGCAATGGTGCCATCTCGGCTCACTGCAACCTCCACTTCAAGAATTCAAGCTATTCTCATGCCTCAGCCTCCCCAGTAGCCTGGACTACACGTGTGTGCCTCCACGACCAACTAATTTTTGTATTTTTAGTAGAAATAGGGTTTCATCATGTTGATCAGGCTGGTGTCGAACTCCTGACCTCAGGTGATCCACCTGCCTCAGCCTCCCAAAGTGCTGGGATTACAGGTGTGAGCCACTGCGTACAGCCCATGACATTTATTTCTGAGTGCTTATATGTGCTATTACCTCACTAATATATATTCTAAAAATATGTACATTTTTGCAATATAGTTCCATGATAACTTACAATACAATAAGTTACAACATCTTACAACAGAGAATAAAGTTGGTCCTTGGCAAAAACTCCACATTATATTTTCAAGTCATTGCTATAAATGAACTTCCGAAGTTTTACAATGATTTACTTTCAAAATCAAAACTTAAAATTTAATTAGATAACAGTTAAAAGGGAGCAACTCAGTTAAATAGTCTTTACTGAAAAACACATTTATTCCATGGACTTGAGTGAATAAAAAATTAAAAAGGATCAGTAAGTAGGTAGATAGGAGGAAGGCAGCAGTAAAGTACAGAAGGATGGCATATTGGAAGGATCTTATAATTGCAATTTCATTCATTTGTTTCAGCACCAAAAACCAAAAATACTCTGTCCCCTGCCTCTTCCACATAGATAAACATGACAGTGGAGAGCAACAAGAATATCTGGTAGAGTTTTAGCTTCCATTTTCTACCCCTATCAGTAAATGACTATTGGAACGTGTAGCTCTGTGGAATAAGATTATCATGAATGGGAATGTACATATGCATCTATTAGGTTTTAGACCCTTTAGCAAGTGGAAGTTTCCCACGTTACACATGTGAGGTATGTATATTTTCAAGTTTGGAGGAATGTATATCCTTCTACGTTTTATTCCTTACAGATATTATTCTGGCTTAAGCAAGTTAACAATGGGCTCAGAAACCAATAATTTTAAAATCCAGACTACTGTAGCAGGCAAAAGACAGTATAAATACTACGTATCTCTCCTGCATTCTTAATCACCCCACAACATCAAATATCATGGATAAAAAAGATGCCCTGTGTCTCCAGGTTGCTTCACTCTTATGTGATCACATACTTTTTCAAAACTTCAGAAGTATTTCCCATATATATACGTTTCCCCCATGAAGGAGTCACTTCTTAATTATAAAAAAGTTTGGGAATGCTAAAGGTATCTGAAAACATTTCATTCATTTCTATGAAATAATAACTAAGGGGAAAATAGGCAAACAAAGCAAAATCACTGGTGTAAGTGTTTAATGATATTATGACTACAATATCCAAGATTGCAAAATAACAGCAAGGGAAGAAATGGAAGAAAGAATAACCAAACACAAACAAACAACAACAAAACAATATAGGAATATTTCTCAGAGAGGAAAAGGTTATGCACATTTTATAAGATTGGTTGGGGTTTTATGTATTCTATTAATTTACTGATACAGTGGTTCTGGTTAGAATTTACTCCTTAAATACAAGATCAACATATGCTGAAATAATACTTTTTTCACAGTGGGAAAGTAACTGCTATATATATTAAAAATTGGACAGCATTTATGCAGAAGCATAAATGAGTGTAATAGAATGAGTTTTGGAATTACAAAGGGTGGATTCAAATACCAGCTCTGCCACTAATTGGTAATATGACTTTGAACAATTTATATGTCCAAAAAGCTTAGTTTCCTTTTCTATGAAATAGAAGCAAAAGGTTGACCTTATGGAGTTACTGTGAATATCAGCAATGGGCTCTTTGTAGAAAAGAGTAGACATTCTAAAACTAGGGGGCTTTATTATTACAATTATATTTTCTACTATGGTGCTTGACTCCATCACTTACGTATCATCAAGGGATTAAAACTATGAAGCAAACTTTAAATTTAAAAAATTATTTCCAGCAGTTTCACTGTTGATGATTTATTGCTTGGGAAGTGTCATATGAAAAGTATAAATATCAGTCAGACACTGCAGTTTTCTTAGCTTGCATGACAATATGAGGACCAGAAAACAAGTTGAAATGATTCTTTGAGTTCAGTGAGAATCCAAAACAATCCTAGAAGGAAGAAGAGAAAAGGCAACTGAAGTTTAAATGAACTGATGTTCTAGGAAACAAAGTACATCAAGCAACGGACTTAACAAAGAAATCAAGTGATAGACTTTCTTGAGACAGGCCACAGAATTTTAGATTTAGCCCATTTAGAATGTGACATGTCACACAGCCCAGACAAAACAGACCCTGTGTTGACTTTTTATTTCTCTGAGTATTAAAAAAAAAAAAAAGCTGAGCTATCTATTATTACCATAGACATCAAAAGAAAAACAAACACATTGATGAGTCATGAGTTTATTAAAGTCAGGTTAAAGAAAGAAAAAAATAAATATTTGAAATGCCAAACTCCATGCAATTTTGAGGGTTGTTGAGAAGACTGTCTCTACGGATGACATGCCCTGGAGCTGCATAGTACACAACCTACACGGCTATGGGGGTGGCCCTAAATGTGCCCAGCCATGAAAACTGTTATACCAAATATAGGAAGAAAAGAAAGATAAAGATGAATTTTGAGGTGAGCATCATAATTTGCCTTACAAAAAATTTTAATTTTATAAAACACCATATGACCAATAGTCTTTAAGTGGCAAGCATCCATAATGCCTTTAAACTGATTCCATTTACAAAAGATCACAGGGAACGTAACTTTTCAGGAACATATCTCTAATTTTGTCAGAGATTAGAATTAACAATAAGTCAGGAAAAAAGCCTCATGGATAGGAACCTTTCCAGCAGGAACCAAGATGTAGGATCCAAGTGTTAGGTATGGTATGATTTAAGCAAGAAGTTCATATAAGATTAATAATAAATAAAGCCTAGAACAAAGCTTGAGTTAGAACTAGTAGAAAAAAAAATTAAGTTGAGAGAGCAGGCTGGAAAGGTAATTACTATAGATGTTAAAAATGGCTTTTCCCAGGGTGACTAACAATAAACTCACAGTTCTCTAACTCCCTTAACAGGGAGAAATGCTGACCAATGACCTCTACATATCACAAAGCCACAAAGTGAACTAACGGTGGGCCAACAGATTACTCTTCTTTGGTTTAAGCATTCCACCTGTTAGCCAAGGAAACAAATGAAGAAATAAATCTATAGATTTGTTTTCATTTGTTTCCTTCCTTCCATCCACTAATCTAGTTGGTGACTCACTTATCTATGGCTATGAGTAACATGGCATCAGAAGACAACTCTACAACATTTCATATTTTCAAGAAGATAGTGTAACTTATTTTACAGTTTTAAATTATTCCTTCAAGGAGGTAGATTAAAGAAGAAATAAAAAATCCACCAAAATTAGCAGGCCATCCAAACATACTGAGATATAAAACTAGAGCCATTCATATCTCAATCAATAAAAAGTGACACCTACTTAGGATATGTAGACTAAGAAGCCCATAACAGAAATATGTGCAAAACCTGCATGTGGACAAAAAAAAAAAGCAAAATAAAACTAGCAAATAACAAACAATAAACCCAGGGTGGGAAGCATGCTAATATTAGCAGAAAGAAAATAAATGGAAAAGGAATGTGAAATTGTAAAAGATAAAATAAACCTCAAATGCCAGGGACAATTAATTTTCCATTGCCATTGGCAACAAAGAGATGAATTGCCACAGCCTGAAGACAAAAGATTTTGTTCAAGTAAGCTAAGAAATTATTTACCAAAGAAATATCCTTTTGAATGAAAAAATTAACCAGTAAACCTCTAATGACGAGTGAAAGAACAAATGTCCCAATATCTCTCTGATCATCTTTCTTATGAAGAACTGAAGCCATGGTTCAACTCAGAATTTTGAACCATGTTGTGCAGACAGCTCAGAACCTTGGAAGACTAGCCTGATGGTACCAGTAACATGTCCTGGCATCATTTGACAGTGTCCATAGTACCTTCATCTTTATTTTGGAGGTCCAAAAGTAAGGGCAAGATGGCAAGGTCAGGTGCCAGAAGTAGATATGAGGTTAGAAACTAAGACTTTTGGTTCTCTAAATTATTAACTAAAGAAGAAGTGGTATTTACCAGACAGACTACAGAAACTTTTCTCTGGTTCATTCATTCCTCTATTCTGAACATTTACAACAGGGCCTTTCCCAGTAGACATGAGGTAATATGTCTAATTTATGTTAAAAGAATAAATTATTTTTCCCTTGGTCTCTTCCACTGCTATTCAATGCCATTTCCTCATATTCTGCTCCTGTAAAGTCCCCTGTGAAAACAGAGAATAGCTGTTTGAGATGCTACACAAAACAGCCCTCCATAATTTTAAGCCTGACATTAAGTTGCCCCTTCAGTTTTCTGTTCACATTGCCTACCTGTTTTTCTTTTTTTTTTTCCTGCTACCTACAAATGTAACACTTGAGATGCACTTCATATAATATTTAAATGATATTTAACATCCGGAGTGCTTTTCATCTTTAGAGCTTCTTGAAAATAAAGTTAATTTAATAAGAAGATTACAGTGAAGGAACACTCTTATCTAAAGCACCACACGTGAGTAACAAGGATAAAGAAAGTAATTAGACAAGTATATACTTTCATATGGAAACATTTTTACTTGAGTATGCTCTGCTGTCATGAAAACTGTTTAAATGCCAAATTTCAACAGGGCAAGCTCAGTAAACCCTGTCCCTTCTATGTTGAAGACTTTCCTCAAACTGAAAGTAGCCAGCTGTGTTTTAAAAACTAAAAAAAAAAAAATTCATATTGACTCTCATGGCATGACATAATATGTTCTCAAGGTCATGCTATACGTTTTAGTTAATGTTTTTACTGGGATCCCAAGTAAACATATTTTAAAGCACATTAAATTCATGCTCTACAGGGGGGAAGAAGCAAAGGGGAGGATGCTTCTGCTCCCAAGCATCATTATTTAGGTTGATGACTAAAGCATGGGACCACCTCAAAATATATGTGTCTCTCCAGAAGGGGGTCACATCTACCAATTTAGGAAGTTGAATAAATTACCCATTACTGTAGACTACATAAATTTATGCTTTGAATATTTGTATGTAGCAAGAATCCCTCTAGTTACCTTTCTTACTTTCCTACCTTCCTCCCTCCCTTTCCTTCCTTCTTTTGCTTCCTTTCCTTCCTTCCTCCCTCCCTCCTCCCTCTCTCTTCCTTCCTATATATCTCTCTCTTTCTAGTTTTGTTTGGGGAAGGGATTTATTGAAAAGTTTGAAAAAATTACCTTACACTTAGGGCAAAATAAATGTTTCCAAATATAAGTAACCATTGCCATAAAGTTTATTACATATACAGAAACCATAATAACAATAACACCTACCATTACTTTTTTGCACGTGCTATCAGTTAGCTGTTGCTGTCACGAACAACCCCAAAAACAGAGTGATTTAAAATAATAATCTTTTTGTTGTTGTTGTTGTTTTCACAAGTCTAAATAGACTCTCTAGGTTCAGCTGGGAAGTCCCATTGAACTTAGCCCAGCTCAGCTGATCTCAGCTGTGTTCACTTATACATCTAGTATAGATGGGTAAGGGCCTGCCTTGTCTTAGACTAAGCTCTACTTCACAGGGTGTCTCATTTTCCTCTAGGATAATTCCAGGCATATCTTGAGGGTGGCAGCAGGAATCCAATAGAGAAAACAGAACATGCTAGGCTTTCAAGGCTAAGGTCAGAAATGGTATAGCACTCTATGGAACAAAATAAGTCTCAAGGGGTGGGAAATAATTCCACCTCTTGATAGGAAAAATTGCAAATCACATTGTAAGAGGCATGGATACAATGAAATATAAAAAACTAGGGCAATTAATGCATTCCATCTCCCCCAAATGCCTATTATGGGCAAAGACATTACAAACTTTAAACACATTGCTTAAAATATACACAACCCCATGAATAGGAAAGTGGTAATTAATGCTTAAAGAAGATAATATTATACAGGTATTATTATAATATTATACAGGTAACCTTCATAAAAAGAAAATAATTTATATTTTGCAAATGGCATTTGTACAATGTCTCCTTTTAATTTAGCCAACGGAAGTGGAATTTAGGCAATGGAATTTAGACAAAGCAGAGTGTATTCCATGTTACAAATGGTGCCTATAAAGGTGGAGTGAATTGGGAAAACTTCAGTCATCTCACTCCAAGACCAATGCTCCTTCTGCATCCTCTTGCTGCTTTATATTTCCCCATGTAAATAAGGACTTATAGCATTTCCAAACACCACAGAGCCAAAGTATATATTCAAATAGGTCTTACACATATTACAACATTTCAAAAGTAGCTGGTTTTGCTGAAAGTAATCCAAAAAAGGCCACTAAACACCAAATGACCAACTTTCTGAAGCCTTTTTAAAAAAACAAACAAGGTGTATGTTAATATTCATTAGCTCAAACCAAACTTTCTAGGTCAATCTTTTTTTTTTTTTACTTGCCTTTGAACACAACCAAATTATGATAATAAGTTCCAATTTGACCTTGAAAAAGTTAATTTCTCTTATTCCATTTTTTTTTTATAAAACAAGTAAATTGAACTATACAGTCTTCAAGAAAACTTTTGTGGACTATTCTCAAACTGTGAATAACCAAGACCTATAAAAATTAAGAAATCAATTATTACTATTTTTTAACAACTCCATTTAAATTACCATTGAGTGCTATAAAACTCTGCTTTTTCTCCAATTTAACAACCTATCAAACAATGCTGCAATTTATGTCACCAAAAAAATAAAGCAAAGGATATGTGACTTCCATTTATTATTTTAAGTGATCCATAAAGGCATCTACATGGTGAAATAGGAATGGTTCAGATCCCATTTATAGAACCAGGGATTAATAGAAACACACTGAAACTTAATAAGCTTCCCACCCTTGCCAAACTTGAAATTTTATAACTAATGTACAAAATCAAATTAATATAATCCCGCAGAAAGTAAAGAAATCCAGAAAATTGCTGTTCTTCTGGTATACTAGCCATCAGAATAATATTTCTAAAATGATTGGAAAGAACTGCATTTGCACTCTGATAGTTCATGATTAGTATGGTTGACGCTTCATTTCCAGAATACCTTAGCATTAAGTAACAAGTTAAAAGTAACATTATATACTTAGGTCTACTAGCTAGAGTCATGGGTTTTAGAAAGATTGTATCCTGGCTTCACTGCTTTCTAGGCAATGCCAATTTTCCCATTTTTCACATAGGGCTGCTAACAATGCCTATGGAATACAGATGCTTTCAGAATTAAATGAGATAAGATACATAGCATAGCACTTGGCCCATAAGAAAGACAATAAAAATGGCAAATTATTGTGTATCACAATGATAATAAAATTGCAGTTTACAATTTTAAAGAGTTTTCACATAGACTCCCTCATTTGGTTTTCATATACACAAAATTTCAATGGTAGAGAAATCACTGTTGTTTCCCCAGAGTTTCAAATGAGGTTAAGTTCCTTGAACCAACTCACAAAGCTAGCAAAAAATCAGAGCTAACATCTGAACCAAGATTTCTGAGTGTAGGTCCAGTACTCTCCCTGTTTCACCACAGTCTTATAATAAAATGTTCCTTCACAATCAATTCACTTTCATAGATAATTACATAAAGTCCACTGAAATTCTAATTATATCTTTAAAAATGAATATTTACACATGCATCACCCAGCTGGAGAACTGAGCAAAAAACAATTATAAATCAAATTCCTGTGAAGTGAATCATCTTTTCCCATTACATCTTATTATTAAGAAAACGATAATACAATTTAACCTGATAACTACTGATAATCAAAATCAAAATCTAGAATGTTATATTCTGGTAATATTTTAATCTCTAAGTGTACTATTTAGACTCAAACCTTTGGTTGTTCACTCTGTCATTAAATTTTTCAATCCAATTTATGCTCAGTTCATAGAAATATCTAACAGCTCCAAATTAGAAATATAAAAAATTAATTTTCTTTAGCCTTTGCTAACACTAATGCAATTTTAAAAAAAGCAAGTTCAAACTATAACTTTGCATTATATCATTATGTATTTAAGTGGAAAATACATCAAATATATTTTCTATTGAAATGAAAACTCTGGTGTACATATATATATAAATTAATGCTATCTCATTTGCCTTATAAATACAAGAGTCTAGGTATATAATAAAATCCAAAAATGGGAAAGTATACATTTCAATTTTTAGAATATTGCCTTTCATTAGTTTCACTGTCAACTTCATAATGCATTGAAATTAAAATATTTAAAAATCTTTCTTCTTTAATAAAGAGCAGTCAGTGTTGAATCATAATCTAGTGATTGTTATCACAAGCAAGAGATTAAAAAGTCATCACACAGATGGCCAACTTAACTACAATAAAGTGTACAAAATATATGATTATAATAATTAAACATTTTAAGTGCTAGTAATTACTGTAAATTACTTTAAAAACTAATTGTAACCAAATTTGATTAAACTGACTTATTTATACCCATTTCTACTTCATATCTTGACAATAAAGTTGATCCCAAGACATGTTCTTATGGTTCATAAAAAGCTAACAAATGTTTAAAAAATAGTGTAAGGAAATTTAATGTAATATTACTTATTCAAGTGTTTTTCTGAAAATAAGTATTTTCTAGTTCATAAGATTAAAATAAGTAGGAAGTACTAGTAGATAAATTAAAATAAAATATGACAACATTGTAATTACCCAGGCTTGTGCTAATTTCAAACAATTCAAAAAAAGTATAAAACAAAGATCAATAGAAAGCAACCAATAAAGACACCATAACTTTAAAAATCGTGTTTTCTATTTAAAAGATTTTATTTGCCTTGGTTCAAAATTTCTATATTAATTATGAAAATATAAGATAATTTTAAAATTATTAACAGCTTTTCAAGCATTCCAAAACATATGCCAATTAATTGGCATGGCATTGTCTCCAGTTTTAATAATTTCCAGTTTTTCAAATAGGTATCAAAATTGTGATTTCCAGTATTAGTCATAGGTTTATTGGTCTTGGATAGATAGAGACCAAATGAAGAACAGGTCAACACCAAAGAGAAAGTTTTATAAGGTCTCTAAAACAGAGTCTGGCTAATATTTATCAAGTGCCAATTTTGAACAATGTAATAAGAGATTCTAAATAATTAAAACATTAAAAACAAGAAAAACTCCATTAGTACATGGTGAGAGAGAGAGAGAATATACATTTGCCACCATTGCAAATATTCAAATGCCATTAGATCACATTCTTAGAATCATTAAGAAAGTAGTCTGAACATCTGATAAAATTTAAGCAAGACTCTCAATACATAAGTAGAAATAAGATATGCAAAATTAATATATTTTTAACAAATAAGTGTATTCAGTCTATTAGGTGCCTTTAAATGCATTATTGTTACAACTTTGGTATATAAAAGAAAAACTTGAAACTGCGTAGCTTAAGAATTTCTAACATTCATAAGGCTTCATTACATTTCAGTTCCAAATAGACTTTTAATAAATAGAAACTTGAACTATATTTTCAGATTTTCTTGTTTTAGTCATAATATATATCTATAGATGTTTTTATTATGACAAGTTATTAGGTTTGGTTTCTGGCTTTTCTGTGGCAATGATTAAGTAATCATTTCTGTTCACTTTGACTTAGTTTTGTTGATCTGGGTGCTAATTATTATTATTACTCTGTTTTCCATCTGTTAGCCAACCTGCAGGGTCTTAAACTGCTTGAGCTTATGAAAACACAAAACATGAGGTTGCTTCACTGTCTAGTTTCTCTAAATCATGAATACAATGGTCAAAATAGCACAACTCAAAAACCAGACATATCAACTGCAATTCATGTTTCACTACTTACTACTTCAACATTTTTGAAGCACTTATTAAATGTCAGGCAGTGTTCTAGGTTCTAGGGATATAAGAATGAATAAGATTAAATATAAGCAGTAAATTATGTTGAGTTACAATTACATTATAAACATTTTTCTTAGGAACCTGATTATATCTGTTTTCTGTGGATTTTCTTCTAGCTTTCTTACTATTGAGCTTATCTTTAAATTCAGGATTATGTAACTATCTCCAGGTAATTTTATTCTCCCACTAAAACAGAAGCAACATTAACATAAAATACTCTATGGTGTCTGCTATGTAAGAGATTGATCACCTAAACTAATTACTAATACACTATCTATGATATGGTTACTCACACTCTCCAACCTCTTCACAATTACAGAATCAATGTTATAAATTGCACTAGCATCATTTATATCAGGGTTGTCAAATTTATTCATATTATGAATTCTGCTATAGGGTTTCAGTTTAATTACTTGAATTAGCTACCCATACCATATTTGCATCCAGTTGATTTATACCTGGTTTTAGGTCCTGTCCTATACTTTAAAATTCCTATCCATCTGCTAATAAATATGAAAGGAAATTTGAATATAACTTGTAACATACATTTTTATTATTCTAAAATTATACTACAAAATAAGCATTTCTATAAAGGTAAGCACTAAATTTATATTCTTCACTTTACCTTTTCACAATAATCTCTAGTATTAAAATGGAGATTGATTTCCACAGAAGTAGTGATGGCTCCAAAATTTAATAGAAATAACACAGAAACACAACTAATCTCTTATACATAAAGAAAATATTTTTCTAATGAAATATTATTAACATATTTCCTCAAAAAACAACTTGCCAATAATATGACATTTCATAAATGTCTTCTTTGCTCTGAACACTAGAGACTATGTACTGTTAATACATCTCAATTCAGCCAAGTAGAGGTAAAATATTTTTATTTGATGTTACTTTGTTTGATGTTCTGCACCTCACATATCTCCTTTGCTAAAAACACAGTCAGGGTCATAGGTTTTAAGAAACTCCATCTCTCTGGCTGTGGTTAGGGCACAGTCCCATGGTTCTACAGTTTATTCGCTTCACAAAGGATGTTGCCTGTGGGGATAAGTAGGGACTGAAACCCAGTCCTTATCACTCCACTGCCAAACCATGCAGTGCTCCATTTCAAGACTGACAGGTGTTGTGGCATCTTAAAGGAAGATATACTTCTTTGCAACTTTATGCCCAGGGATGCTCACTTTTTACCATTCATCTGTCAAGAGGCAGAATCATTTAGTAATTCTCACAAGGCACTATATATGATGACAACAACCTTGCCTTTTTCTGGGGATAAGGGAGAATTAGAGGAGTATATAAAACTGGAATTAATAGACTTCCTCCTTGCCCTCATTATTTACATTCAAACACACCAAAATGTATCTCCAACTATTTTGTCCCATTACCACTGCCTTTGTTTAGGACCACATATTATCTGACCTGAAACTGCCTTTGAAATGGTTTTTCCTTTAAGCTTTCTGAGTTTTCAGAGTCTGATTTATATCCCTATTGTCTGCTTACCATTCAGTATGAAATCTGGTACACCATGCTCACCCACTCCATTTGTCTCCAGTCAGTCCCATCACAGGTATTGTGAACCTGAATATATCATATCCTCTCCAGTCTTAAAGATCCTCCTAGTGTGCTCTTGATGCCTGGTATGTTCTATTCCTTCACTTCTTTTCTGCCTAGCTTATTGATTTTCAAGGGGAGCAGATTCTTAAGCCTTTGAGGTATTAATAACAAGTACAATTTTTATGACCAAATCTTCATTGTGTAAGTTTAATCTAGATCTGCTGCTACTCCCCTAACTCATGTTCGTCTCAGGCTTGGAAACCTGCAAAGGGCTGGGGATTTGGCAAGAGTTGGGAAGTGGCATCTTTACTGGTTTCCCTGTCTCAATCTTCAGCTCTTCCTTTATCACTTACTGTGTTGTGTCTGGCCTCTCCCAAGGTAGAAACATGTTGGTTCTTTCAAGGAGAGCTTCTATGCGACTCTGAGGTCCACTCTTCACAACTCACCCTGAGTTGGCGGAAGTCTTTCTCCTGTAATGTTAACTGCTATGGGCCATGCAGCCATGATCTCATTGATGCCATGCAAAGGGGAGATTATATTGCAGGCTTGTGGGCCTATCCCAAAAAGCCAGGTTATCCCTCAAATTACTGCAGTCTGAGATGGGTGTCCCAAGCCAGGTAAGAGCAGTGGTGAACGAATGGAAGGAGTCTAGCCTCTACTGCAGTAATCTGGACACTCTTCCCCTCTGGGCCTCAGCTTCCCTCTCTGTAAAATGAATTGATCCCTTAGGGCTGCATGAGGATTGGACAAGGTCTTGCTTACACATCACTGAGACCATGATTTTATATACAGTAGGTGCTCATTAATGACCACTACTGATTCAAGGTTGCTGAGGCACCCAAGCTACACACCTCCTTTGAGGAAACACCCCCAGGAACCATGTTTATTGTCCAAATAAACAGATGAGCCAACTGCTGTTTGGGAGGCCACAGGCTGTCTCCTATTGCTACAAACCCCACTTTGAAATTCACCCTCAAATATCTCTTAAGCAATTTTGTGTGCCCTTAACTAAGATTTCCTCCATGTTAACATCTTATAAAATTATAGTATAATATCATTACCAGGATATTGACGTTGAAACAAGCTATTCATCATATTCAAATTTCCTCAGTAATACCTATACTCATTTGTGATTTTCTTTAATATTTAGTTCTATACACCTTTATATCATGAGTAGGATTATAAATCTACCATCTACCATCACAGTCCAGATACAGAACAGCTCCAAACACCTCAAGGAATGTTTGTGTTGTCTTTTTGTAACCCAAGCCACCCCCACCCCTAAACTTTGTCAAACACTAATCTTTTTTCAATTTCTATAATTTAGTCATTTCAAAAATAATACATAAATAGAACCATATGGTATGCAAACTTTTGAGTTCAGCTGTTTTGTTCAGCATAATTCCCTGGAGATTTATATAAAAATGTTGATCAACATGTCATTACTTTGTATTGCTGAGTTGAATTCTATGCTGTGGATACCACAGTTTGTTTAACCAGTCACTTAATGGAAAACATTTTATTGATTTTATTGTTTCCTTATTTTTGGTTATCACTTAAAAAATCTATAATTAACACTGTAATTGTGTGTGTGTATGTGTGTGTGTGTGTGGCACTTCTATAATAAATGTCTGATAATCCAATTTCTGGGTCATATATAAGGTTATATAATAAGGTCATATATTAAATCCAATTTCTGGGTCATATATTGAAGTTATATGTTTAATTTTATATGAAACTATCAAATTGTTTTTCAATTTTTCCTATTTTTAATTTCCTTAGAAACTTTTATACCATTTTCATAATGGCTGTGCCAATTTACATTCTCACCAACAGTGTATTGTTTCCCTTTTCTCCACAACTAATTAATAATTATTATATTTGCTTAACAGCTAATAAGAAAAATTTTAAGAGATAAAGATCTATGAAGTATCAAATAGAAAAAATATTTTGCTCATATCAGCTAAATTTCATCTGGACATACATGATGACACTAAATACATAAAGGTTATTTTACAGATGTCAGATATGTGAAAGAATATCAATTGCTTTGCAGTCTTGTGTTATGAAAACATTAATTCAGCATTTTTAATGCCACAGACACTTTATCTCAACCATACCTAAAGTCAAATTATGCAGTAGTGCCCTAAGACATCAATGAATGTAAGTTCTCTCTCTGTCTAGAATGGTACTAATTATCCACCATCTTTAGAGAAACCTAGAAAATAAAATCACACAAATCAGTTCCATGTGCTCCAGTTTAGATGAAAAAAATAAGTTAAGAAAAACTGAAGGAAAATGTTTGATACTTTATATGTTTTTGGACATATTGTAGTTTATTCTTTTCTTATTAATGGTTCTAACAGAGAAATGATACTAAGTTATCAAACTGGGACCATCAATGAATGTAAGTTCTCTGTCTGTCTAGAATGGTACTAATTATCCACCATCTTTGGAGAAACCTAGAAAATAAAATCACACAAATCAGTTCCATGTGCTCCAGTTTAGATGAAAAAAATAGGAAAAACTGAAGGAAAATGTTTGATACTTTATATGTTTTTGGACATATTGTAATTTATTATTTTCTTACTAATGGTTCTAACAGAGACATGATACTAAGTTATCAAACTGGAACCTGCAGAGCATCTTGCAACTACTCTAGTCAAGAAAATGTCTGGAATTTACTTACATATGCTTCCTATCCACATAACTTCCAATTTTCATAAAAGACCTGATTTTCCACAGTTCTCGTTTTTTGCTAGAATAGATTTAATTTGACTGATAACTTATTTCCTTTTATATTTATCATGTATAAGATGTCTACAATACCATGGGATATTTTATTATAGTTTGAAATGGTCTTATTAGCTCTTCATAGCATCATCATCTTATTTATATGTGTAATATATGCAACCCGAAGACTTTTTAAGATACAAGGATATGTTATATATAAAAATATTAAAAATCACGGTTTCCTCTTCTCACTTTGCAAAATGGTTATTGTGATGGAAGAGTCTCCCAAATATCACCATTATCTTGATAGACAACCTTTCACCAGTGTTAAGTGAAGGTTGAACACTCTTAAGTGTACTCAGACTGAAACATGCAAAAGAAATCTAAAGAAGTCTATAGTCTAATTTGAGATAAAACATTAACCCAAATTAACTAATTAAAAAGCAATACAAAGGCTATGAAAGTGTATACAGGCAATTGATGTTTAATGAGTAGTGTATGAAAAATTTTCTAGATGGCAGAAAATAAATGCTTGGTATTCTGTGCTGGGGCTGAGAAAACTTTGAAAAAGATGTCAATGTTTGCCTGGTATCATAGCACATTCTTCCTCACACTTTCTCATTATCCCAGGTTAGATAACTCACTCTTCTATTCACTACTAACATCTGTGAGGTATTCTCAGTTCTAACTGGCCATAGAAATATCTTCTTTATTTACTTTTATTTTTCTCTGCCTTAAGTCCATTTAACTTCACTTAAGCTGTTTTAATAGGTACCTTCAAAACTTTAGGCTGTAGATTAAAGTGCTGGAATTTTACAAATCCAATTCTGATATTAAATCATCTGTATGTAATAGTAGCCACACTCTACAAATCTTACAAAGAAACTTCCGGTGCTCAGAAATGTATAGCTTCAATATCTAGCATCCTTTGGAAGAGAGTAACTAACAACTATATATAACTATCAGTCATAGGATAGCCCAGCTTGGACCAGAGTTTTAAAATGTCCCATTAAAAATCAACTCAAAATCTGGTACTGCTCAAACTCATCAAGTGTTAATTAGACCATCCGCAAAGACAAAAGGATTTTTCAAAAGTATTTTGTATGACAATTTCTACTTGTGATCATCAACTTGGCATAGATCTTTGAAATGTGATTATACTTGTTACATGAGGGATTGTGAATCAGAAGACACATAAAATTATAATGATGATAATAGATAATATTTTCAAAGTTATAATGGCATTTATATACCAGAATTGTTCCTTATTTGAGGTGTGTTTGCTAACTAAAGCAATTAAGTGTTTCAATTCAGGGTAACAAAACGCAGCAACTCCTTTCAAGGTTTCATTAAGCTTAAAATTTCATAGTGAACATTGACTAAGATTATTATTATATAATATGTATTATGCTTTTGTAAAGTTTCACAGTCCTTTGCTGCACAAACCCAAGAGTGTTTCATATTACTTATAATGTAATCAATCAGTCTAAAAGATTGATTCATTGCTTAAGCCAGAGCAATCTTTCGAAATAAATGTACAGAAACTGACAGCAACAGTTTTCACATGGGTATTCTGAAAATGGAAAGAATAAATACACTTTACTTAAGTATCTTCAATAATTTCCATTTAGTAGTACATGACAGAACACCAAATAGCTTTAATGACTAGTGAGTGAATTTAACTATTTGTGCACAGCACCATATTGATTTGAAGAAAAAATAATAACACACTAGGACTTCCTATAAATCATATTGTAATTCCTTCCAAGAGGCCATGACTCTGCAGTTGTAGGCAAATGTATTTTTAATTTATAAATGGCTTAAAAATACTAAAGGACACAAACTATGCACTTATAATCCTCTGGAACAATGTTCTTAGAACAAGATGTTAAAAGGAGACATTTTTGTACTGGTTTCAGCTGAGACCCAAAATCCAATAACCAAATAGTTGACAAGGATCTTCACATTTTTAATCAAAACACTAGGTCATCTATGCTGAACTTGTAAAAAGAGGCTTTCAAGAACCACCAGGTTTATAAGCCAGCATCCTTTGCAGCATAAGTGGCTGAAAAGTTTGGAAACAAGGAAGAATAATATTTTTGGCTGGGAAGGGGATGGGGAATTGTTGAGCGGCTAAAATCCCTCTACTACCACCTTACTTCAAACTTTAAAGAAACTTTAGGGAGACCACTTCAGAAGCTTAGACGTATACCCTGATACTTGGGGGCAGAAGAGTTAATATTTAGTATGCATTTTAGAAGTTCTTTCCTGAGATCATCATTACAATCCAGAGGATTAGTACAGCACAATTTGTATCGTTATTTTTTAAACCATACATCCATTGAATTAAAACACTGTGTATTCCTAGCTGAGCAGAGTGAATTGTTAGCTACAGTTTCCCTGGGAGAGACAAGATTCTGTAAATGTTTCCTGAAGACTAAAGAGGGCAACTAAGAAGAGTTCACTGAAAGACATTTCAAATTCTGTTCAAGAAGAATGTATATAAATGGAGTAATTCCAATATAGGGGACAAATTTCCAGATTTCCGGGACTGAGGGAGAAATATTATGCATACAACTGGAAGAAAATACATTTCCTGTATCATAGAAAATTTAGCTGATAGTCCTAGCAAGGGCCTCTGAGAAATGCAAATATCTCTTTGTCTCGATAAGTTACGTTAGGCTGTGCTAACAAACAATCCATTAATTTTAATGGGGTAAAACCACAAAGATTAATTTCTTGTTCAAGTATCATGGCTTGTTGCAGGTCTGTGAGAGGCAGATGCTGGCTCCGCTCATTGAAGTTTCAGTGATTTCATGTTGAAACAATAGCCATCATCTCTAAAGTTGTAGTCTGCAGTGTGTGAAGGAAAATAAAGATTTCTGGAGACTCCCATCCAAGTTTAGCCTATCAGTGACAATTTTCACTTTTGTTCAAAACTTCAAAACTCATTAATCAGAACTGAGTAAATGCCCTACCCAACCACAGAAAGCCAGGAAGTTCAATCCTACCATGTGTCCAGGAGGCACACAGGTGGAAATTTTTGACAGCATTCACATCCACTGTACCCCTTGAAAGTAAAACAAAGAATCATTGAAAAAGAAAGAGAATCCACCAAACCCAGGGAAAGTTTATCCAGGGTTACATTTAAGTTAATCAAGTCACACTTCACCTTTACCTCTCCTACCTTTCTGAGGCTTAACCCTAGAATAGCCAGAGGCAGCATCCTTGAACAGGGCAGAAAGCATGGAGTCCAACTGGGAGAAACACAGGAAAGGCTGACCAACTCGCCTTTTCTCAATAGAAGTGGCCAGCAAAATGCTGGGAAATTTTTCATATTAAATAAATTTAAGACCTCGTTATAATATGAATAGTGAGTAAAAGAAATGTCACCATTTGTGTGATTAGCAGTGATTGCCATACATTTTATTCTGTCATAGTAAAGGAAATAGGAGGCCTTTCTGACATTTTATTCATAAGCATGAAAATATTTAGCCCCATAGAGCAGGTTTTAATGCAAAATAGTGAAAGCAAAGTGAAGAAAGATCAGTTTTGCTTAAATAAAAACAAATGAAAAACAGCTTGTGCTAGATGAGTAAAATTTTAAGAGTATGGTAAATCAGAAAGAAAGCAATGAAAGAAAAAAAAAAACTTTAAAGTGAACCTTAATGAAAACTATCAGAATACCTTAAGAAAATCAGAGGAAATTATCATGTATAACCAAGAGAATCTCAGAAGCATTAAGATAAAAAGCTGTTACAGAATTAGGAAATATGTTTAGAAATCAAGCTAGACTACCCTGGAATTTTTCCCAGATACAGGAAACCAAAATTAAAGATAAAAATGCAGTGAAAATCTGACTTAAGTCAGAAACACCTAGGAAAATGCTCCATCACAGCAAAATGAATGGCAGAAAATCTGATTAGACTCTGTAACATTGGCCAAATAGGAATGCTGGGTAGAGACGAACAACGTAATTTATTTCCAACAAACTAGATTTAGGTACAGAGTGATAACTCCTTATAGTATCAGAACACATTAATAGTAGAACTCCCAGATCCAAACTACCATTAAATCAGTAACTATTTAATCTTAATCTTTGAATTTTTCTTTTTCAGTGATACAGAAAGTAACAAAGAAGAAAATAGGATATGCATGTTTAAAGAGCTCAAATATTCAAAATAAAAAGGAATAAAATACTGATTTTTTAATGTAAATTGACTACAATGTTTTAATTTTTAAAAGACATTTTTAAAAAATAGTTAAAATATATAGAAAATTTCATAGCACAAAGAGTTCTTATCTACTCTACACCCAATTTTTCCTATTATAAACATCTTACGTAAGTATGGAACATTTGTCACATTAATGAACAAATATGAATACATTACTGTTAACTACAGTCATACTTTATTCAGATCTCCTTAACTTTTAATAAATGTCCTTTTTCTATTCCAGTATCCCATACAGGATACCATATTATATTAGTTGTCATACATCCTTATCCTCCTCTTCAACATGGCTATGACAGTTTCTCAGACTTTCCTTGTTTTTGATGAGCTTGACATTTTTGAGGGGTACTGATGAGGTATTTTGTATAATGTTCCTTGGTTGAGATGTGCGTATTTTTATTCATGATTGTACTGAAGTTATACATTTTTGGGAGGAAGCCCACAGAGGTAAACCATCATTGTCACTATTTCAAGTGTGCATTCTATCACTATGATTACCACTGTTGATGTTGACCTTGGTCACTTGGTTGAGGTCACGTTTGTCTGGTTTCTGCACTGTAATATTACTTTTTCCTCCTCCTTTCCATACACACTCTTTAGATGGACGTCACTATGTGCAGCCATGCTTAAAGAGTGGAGAATTATACTCCACTTCCTTGAGGGCAAGTATCTACATAAATTATTTGAAATTGTCCTGCATAGGTTTGACTAGTCTTCCCAATTCATTTGTTCATTTGATCATGTGTTTATTCCACATAAATATTTTCACAACAACCTTATGGGTATATAATTCACATATCATATAATTTGCCCACTTGAAACTGGCTCCAATTAGAAAAGATGGTAAAAAGTGCTTATTCAGATATGAAGAGTTGCTCAACAATAATCAATCCAGGTCTAAAACACTACATGAAAGTTATCAACTAAGCCATCTATAAACGTGTTTAAACAACAATAGTCTAATGTGTATTGTTATCATAGTTCTATAACCTATAAAATCAAATTAATATTATATTAAAATGTGATGAAACTGCTATAAAAAGGCAGTGAAAATCCAATAGAAAGAAAGAGATTTCAAGTTCATTGGTTTCACTTTTCTGTACAAACCTCTCATTATTAGAAAAGTGATGTAAATTATTTCATTGAAGATTATTTTATCAGTGGCTTTTAATTGTATACTTACTGAGCACACAAATTTATTTTACACTCATGATTTATACCATCATCATAAATTTCAAGTAAGACAGAAAAGTGTTTTTTGCCCCTATTTTACATTTCAGCAAACTAACACATTATGAGGTGAAAAGACTGTTCAGGGTCCAATAATCAGCAATCAATGGCAGTCAGAATTTGAAACCAAATCTTTAAACTTTTAGTCATTGCATGTTACCTCTTTTACCAATTGGAAACAGTAGCACTACGGTTTTGGATATTATTTAAAACTGTCAAAATGTTCTAAAAATCATATTTCAATTTATTTCAAAAATATTTAATAAGAACTATGTCTAAAGATATTTTAATGGTGATAAATAAGATATAATTTTCATCTTCCATGACTACTATGTGATTTGGAAAGATAAATACAGCAATTAACAAATATAATAATATATTAAATAATACATATAAAAACAGAAGCTTGTAAAAGTAGAGAGACTCCAGGACTTTTGGAATGATTTATTGAGAATATGATACTAGGCTCATTTTTAAATAAAAGTAGGAGACTTCCCATGTGATCTGAAAAAGACTATTCCAGTTGCAGGAATCCCAATGTGCAAAGCTATGAAGATATATTTTTAAATTGAGTGGCTTTGTTAGTAAGTACTAGATTATTTTACTTTTACTGTTTCCAACTTCTAAAAATTAAGTATGAACTAATAATTACATTGATTAGCACCTTATTCTTATAATTCTTATAATTGATATATCTATAGTCTTTCTAATTCCACAAGGAGAGCTAAATGGAAAGATGAATAATTATCCCCCCAATATGCAAATAACTTCCATGGTTTTCTACCATTATTACAGACAGAAAATTTCACTATCATCCATATTCTCAAGCTGTTAACTTGAAACAATTTATATTGAGTCAAACTCTATACTCTTCCTTGAGCTTTACTTTAATATAATCATTGAATCTTCTTTTTTGAGTCAGCTAGTAATACTTCTAGTTTCAATCTCCTAAACTCTCTGTAAAATCCACAGTAGGCATTCCTATAGATTGATGAATAGGACCAGAAGCTCCAGGTCCAACAGAAAGGTCATCAAATCCACTTCTTTTTAGCAGTCACCCAGGCCTAAGCATTTTGCTAAGCTACATAAGGACCTATAAATAACATGCAGAATGTGTTTTATTTCACATTTATTTCATCAATCTTGTTCACACGTATTTTCAAAGTAAAGACAAAATGACAGACTAAATTTTTGATTTTATGCGGTACCTGTGAGAATAATCTTGAATTCAGAACTTACCATATATGAAAATGCTTCCATTTAATTTAACCATCTACAAAAATAAAGATCGCTAACTCATGAATATGTTCTAGAATGATCTTCACTCATTATAATCAAAAAGTTCTTTAGAAAGAAGGATCAATGGACAACCATCAATCTACTTTAGTTAGATAGAATGAGTTTTTATGGAAAAAAATAAAAATATCAATTAAAACCATGTACACCTAGACAAAGTAATCTGCTACAGAATTCAGTGTTTAAAGTTATGTTATACAACTACTTGGAGGCAATCTTTTGCGAGGAATATATCTAAGGCATGGGTAAATGAAGTAAACGGTTAAGGCCACCTACAGAAAAGACACAAGGGAGAGCATAACTCATACTCTTAAAACCCATGTCTTATTCACATGCTTTATGACCCATGTCTCTTATTCACATGCTGCTACCCCAGCTCTGATGAAAAAATGAATTCTGTCGTCAACCACTACCAGGAATCCAATCACTAATGTTACTAAGACTAATATATATGTTGAGCAGTACCACTGCACAAAGTATAATATTGTAATTAAAAAATTCCATTTGAAGTGTTTTCTAGTCCCTGGACACTTAATCCTCTTGACTATTATCCACACAGCACTTACTCTCACTCTTCACATTCACTTACTCTGCACATTTCTTGTGCAACATGGCTTCCTACTTTGTCAAACCTTTGGTACGAGGGAGTTTCAGGAAATTCCTTCACTTTGTACATTACGTATTGCTATGACACTAAATACATTTATGATGTAAATGTTTTACTTTTGTAACCAAAGAAAATAAAAATTACACATTAAAAAATGCGTTTCAATTCGAGACTAAACAAATGTATTAAGATGTGCCTTATGCAAGTGTGAATGCACATAATACAATGCATTTGTTCACAGTAGGTGCTAGAAGAATGCAGATGATGACTATGGGAATTATTCAAAGTGAGAAAAGACTCTAACAACACAGGAAAACGTTAGTGTGATAAGGAAGTACACATGTATTCCTTCAGTTTACCAGATAGGAAGCGAAATTAGTAACAAAGGAAGGATAAATGATTTGGATTAGTCTATTATAAAAATAGGTCTCAACTGAATGCTCACTAGGAACCAGACACCTCTCAGGAAAATGTTTCTATCTTTCTCCCAACCTCATGGATAAATCCCTGTCATTAAACTTCATTTCTTACATGCACATAAAACAATTTCTCATTATGTATTTCTTTTATTTTAGTTGGTGTAAATTCTTTCTCATTTTCCTGTAAGTCTCTCCAGGGCAGGATTATGTTTGTCCCCTTCCCACAGATAACATAGGACCCAGGGAATACCTGCTCTAGTGCTTAACACAAAAGAGGTACCCAATACATACCAGAAGAATTAATCAATCAGTTCACTATAGAGTAAGTATTGCTCTACAACCATATTTTCCTCCTTAATAATAGACATTGGAGATTTTCCCATGATGGTATTTAAAGAACTACAACATTCCACTTACTGTCTTACTAAATCGGAAATGCACTGCATAAATACGCCAACATTTGTTCATCTATTTTCCTATTAGACCTTTGGAGATTTTTTTCAATTATTTAATAAAATCGTGTTTACACAGTTTTGTGCCTCCTTTCTAATCTCTCTGCCTGAGTCTTTTTCTTGCCTTACTTAAATGATTTCCTTTACAAACATTGAGTGAAAGTGATGATAGTATATATTCTTACATTTCTTCCAAGCTTAGAGGAAAAGCACTTAGTGTTTCACCATTAAGTATGATATTAGCTCTAGGTTTATCGGAGATGTTTCTTATCAAGTTGAAGAAGTTCCCTTCTATTCCTAATTTGCTAACAGTTTCTTATCAAGAATAAATGTCATATTTTCCAATATTTTTTCTGCATCTGAGATGGCCATATGGTTTTTCTTTTTACTCTGTTAATATGGTGAACTATTTGATTGATTTTCTAATGTTAAACCAACATTGTATTTCTCAGATGAACTTAACTTATTCATGATATATTATCTTTATCTGCCATTGCTATTTATACTTGCTAAAGTTTCATCAATAACGTTTACATCTATGTTCTGGAGGATATTGGTCTGCTGTTTTCTTTTCTTATAATACATTTTATGTTGGTCTCATAGCTGGAAAATGTTCCCTCCTCTACAATTTCCTGAAAGAGTTTATATAGATCTGGTATTATTTCTTCCTTAAAATATTAGGAAGATTTTATTAGTAAGGTCCTCTGTGCCTTAAGTTTACTTTGTGGGAAGATTTTTTTTGTTTTGAGTTTGGGTTTTTAACAGCTGATTTGCCACTTAATTCAAATACCATGAAATTTACTCATTTTATGGGAGCAATTACATGATTTTTAGTAAATTTACAGATTTTTGCAACCATCAGCACAATCCTGTTACAGAACAGTTCCATTGCCTCAAAAGATTCCTTGTGCCCATATGCAGTCACTCACCATCCCCACTGCCAGTGCCAGACAAAAAACACTTTACTTTTAAACAATCCACAGATTGTCTTTTCTGTACATTTCATATAATTATATTACATGGTGTTTTTTGTTTGTTTCTGGCTTCTTTCACGTAGCATAATGTTTTAAAGGTATATCCACGTTGTAGCATGTATCAGTATTTCATTCCTTTTCATTGATGAAGATTTTCTATAGTATGAATATAACTTATTTATCCATTCACTAATTTGGTGGGGAAAGTTTTAACTACAGGTACAATTTCTTTAAAAGACACAAAGTCATTCAAGTTATGTATTTCTTCTTGTGTATACATAATATATTGCTACAGATTCATGAAAGCATTTTTCAGGATGAACTCCTAAAAGAGGAACTATAAATCCAATTATTATGAGCATTTTTAATTTAATATATATTCAAGTAAAATGACAACATTTATTATATGAGTGTTTATTTCCCTACTCCCTTACCAACACAAGGAGTCTGTCAATGTTTTCATCTTTGTGCCAACTTATCAACAAAGACTATCTTACTATTGTATTATTTTGCACTGCTTTAATTATTAGAGAGTTTATATATTTATTGTTTACTTTCACAGTATTATACTCACTCTCAGCCTAGTTCCAATCCCCCCCCCTGCCATTTGAATCTTTTCCAGACCACTCGCACTACACCCTATTCTGAATTGCCTGGCGACACAACTCTTGTATTGTTATTTTGTATAGCCTTGGAAACAATAGATATTTAACTAAAAATATCCTGAATGAAGTGATAGTCTATTCTATTTGTGTTAGCTTATCACCGGTTTTTGCCTTCTCTGCTCAACAAGAACACAAAATTCTTATGAACAAAGACAAATTCTCATGTACCAATATATCCTGAATATCAAACAGAAAATTAGTTTATCAACAATAAATATTTGCATATTAATTGATGTGAATTTAACTGAGACCGAAGCTACAGTTTTAACATTAACTGCAAATAAAATTGCATAAAGAAAAAACAATTGCAATCCACAATCATATGCATAACCAGCAGGTAACAGTCACATGCTAACCTCACAAAGACTGCTTTCTGCAGGCTATGTGTGTGTATATATTTATATATATATATATATATATTTACATATATATATATATTTATATATATTTACATATATATATTTATATATATATGTATATATATATTTATATATATTTACATATATATATACACACACACGTGTGTATGCGTGTATATATACGCACGTACATATATACACACACATAGATTCTTCCTCTGTGCATGCATACACTCTGTATATACATAGACAGAATATATATATATAAAGTATATATAAAAAACATGCATACATATTATATGATAATATACATATACATATATATGTATATAAAAGTCAAATCAAAAATCATTCAGAAAATAAAGGCACTTTCCTTTTGAAAAATGAAGCTCACATTTCAAAAGTCAACATTTATCACAAGGCACTGTTGTTGACTCTCCTGGTACACCTGGAGCAATGCAGTTTTTATGTTAATTATTTCTGGTCATGCTGGCTACTAGATAGGTATCTTGCAGCTAACCATAGTTACATTATAATAGAATGAGATTGTGTGATGACACAAAATTCTCTTATGTCGTCCAATTTAGAATCTATTTCACAAACTCTATGGTGCTACCTAGAACTGAATGTGCTGGGAATCTTGTATTTTTGCATATATTTGTGTTACACTAAACTTCAGTTATAATTTTTGTAAAGACAATACTTCTATATTTATAGGCAGTTTGATACAATGTTCTATTATATCTACAACAACAAAAAATGTAATTTGTTTTCTAGTCTAGGTTCCGAGGTTTGCATTTAGTCTTACTCATTTTGTTAAAGAAAATACACTCATAGTTTTTATTGACAATGACACCAAAACTCAAGGGAAGGAAATGGTGTTTTGCTTACCCTTGCAGCCAGTAAAGACAGGCTATTCTTAATATTAACTAGTGAATACATTTAGAAAAGTAACAAAATGTATTCTAGTCAAATCATAGCAAGCCTCATATTTTATAAAAAGAACACATAATTATTTCAATGGGGCTTTTAAAATTTTATTCAAATTCATGAGTCATTTAATATCTACCATTTATTTTCTTCCTAATTCACATATTGAAAATAACTTATAACTAATATTATTGGCATTAAAGCCAATAAAATAAAATAGGACAAATAGTTTATCAGAGTCCTGGGCAAATTCCACTGTAAAAACCTAAGATAGCGTATTAGGTTTGTGTTCAATAGGTTAAATCACTGAACAAAGCATTTCACACACTAGATATTTTTAGTGTTCATAAAAATTGGGTAACTGACCTGACGGTAATGAAAGCAAGGATAGTTGCCACCTGTGTCATATTAAGTATACTCACAAGAAGAAAAATGTAGAATTGCAAAAAAAAAAAAAAAAAAAAAAAAAAAAAAAAAAAAAAAAAAAAAAAAAAAAAAAAAAAAAAAAAAAAAAAAAAAAAAAAAAAAAAAAAAAAAAAAAAAAAAAAAAAAAAAAAAAAAAAAAAAAAAAAAAAGCAGAAGCTCCACTGAGACTTTATTATTAAAGAATATTTTACCTGTTTTTCTTTTGCCTCTTCTTTGTCATCAAAACTCTAAGAACAGCACAAATGGCCAAATGAACTTTTATGGCCCACACAATAAGCATTACAAGATTTCCATATATCACAAAATGTGTGCCATATTAATACTAACTTTGAGAAAATCATCTCCCATACATACATATTAATTTAAATTTTACTTTCATGACACGTTAATAGCTCATTCAGAGAAAATATTTCTCTCATCAAAGGCATATCAAAATCCATTCTACATTACTGCAGTTTTACAAGTATTCTTTAAATATATTTTATTTATTCTTCTATCAAGTGCTACAATGCCAGACATTTACTTACACATAAAGTTTTTTCTTTTTCTAATGCTTAAAGCTAGCTGTTATCAAATTTTAAACACAAAAATAGAGTAGATATTAAATACTCCCATTGTACAGAAATCAACACTGAGCCTTAGTAAAAACAAAACAGCTTTTCAAAAGTGACTGCTAGTCATGAGAAACACAGTAGAATTCCAGTCTGCTGGTGTCAGATCCACTGCTTTTTCTATTTATTCATGCTGCCTCCCAGTGGCACCAAATTAGTCTCTCTTGGGAGATTTTTAGAACTAGAATTTTCTCTCTTGAGGACATTTAAGAACAGATACAGCAACTGTATCTATTAAGTGGTACCACTTTTTTAAAAAAGTAACATTTATTAAGGTGTATATGAAGTTACGGTTTCCTAAAATAGGGTACTAATTTCTGAACCGACATACACTGAGAAGTGTGACTCTACTACTTGCTGAATATGAACATTACATATTTGATTACATTGGACAATTTGTTCACAGAGTATTAATCATATGAAAATAAGCCACTCAAAGCACAAATGCATCACATCTTAGGCTGTCCAACTATATCAAATGAATACCTATCCATGCTTTCATACTTCCCAGAAACAAGAGGCACTGAAGTGGTAGCCTGATACAAGATGCATTTACAATTTAAGAGATAATAATCAACTGATGACTCACTCGGACTCCCTGAAGACCCAAACTCACCTTCTAGTCA
This sequence comes from Plecturocebus donacophilus, assembly GCA_004027715.1. Classification (NCBI taxonomy): domain Eukaryota; kingdom Metazoa; phylum Chordata; class Mammalia; order Primates; family Pitheciidae; genus Plecturocebus; species Plecturocebus donacophilus. Next base: position 142,656 of record PVKP010000176.1, read on the forward strand.
ATTTTTGTATAAAATTTAAAAATAAATGCAACAATTTTGACATTTGAAGACTCTTACTCATTTAAAAATAAATTATGGACTTATCGTTGTAAAAATAACTGTAAATTATCATGGATTTCATTCTGAAGAAAATATTTTCAAAAAAAAGAAAGGAAAGAAAAGGAAAGAAGGGAAAGAGGGAGGAAGGGAGAAAGGAAGGAAGGATGAAAGGGAGGGAGGGAGGGAGAATTTCTTTAGAAGCATAACAGAAAAAAAAATCACAGAAATATATGCCATTAGATAGGTAAGCCTGATACCTGGAATTTAACCTTTCCCTCCTATTCTCCTTTAATTTCCTTACCCCAAACTCTTTTTAAATTCAGTATATTTTCTTTCAGGAAATATGGTATTTTATGCTTAAATAGTTTTTAAAAGTATTAACATCAAAGTAGCCACTAAGCCATAAAGGGAATTGGCTTGGCAACAAAATTATAGCGTACTCAGAAGTTAGTTGAGGGATATGACCAAGATAAATATTTAGGTATATTGAGAAAATCAATGTTTTTTTTTTTTTCTTTTCAATCTAATGTGCTTTCTTAAGGATACAACACAACCAAATTGGAGAATCAGTAACTGACGAGCCTGTTTGCATATAGTGACCTCCTCTCCTTGTACTTACAGGAAAACATTTCCACCTAGAGTCCTTTCACAGAATATCTAGAGACCAAATGAAATCAACCATAATGACTACCAGAGCCAGACAATGATCAGTTTTTAATTGAAGCATCAAGTCAATTAATTTGTGACAACTTTCTATCACTTCTTATTCTTCACATGAAGTTTCAGAGGACTCAAATGGTATTCTGGTCCATGGCAGCTGTGGAACATTTCAATGTTTGATCTCTTTTAAAATCACATTTATTATAGAGGAAAGCATCTTTAGAGATGGAGTCCTAACACTGAATTTGAGATTATGAACCAACCTCACTAGTTTAATTCGATTAAATGTCAAGAAAGAAAACTTCCCTTATGCATCATATACACAGAATCTTAATAGCAGATCTTCTTTTGGTTTTAGAGGTGTCTTTCAGAAATACATTTGAGCCCTAAATATGTATTTGTCTTGGTTAATTTAACTCAACAAATACATGATTATTCTCTACATATGTAGTACCTATATTTAGATGAGTAACTGTCATTTTTTCACATCATAAACATTTCTAAAACAGTGGATTTTAAGAACATAAACCATCTTTTTGAGGCTTCATCAAGATACATATTCTTGCCTTCCACCCAGAGCACCATCCAATATAACACATGAATGACAAACTTTATATAAATCTTTCCTGGGATAATGCTATGTGTTATTCAGGAATGAAAATCATAAATAAATTGACCTGCTTCCATTTCCACTACAGTAAACTTATTATATAAAAATATTAATTTATATATGTATCATAATCAAAAATAATAGATACCTTACATAACCAAACCACTTCTGCCATCAATAGGCAATCCACAAAAAAAAAAAAATAGGCAATCCACTCCATTTAAATTCATAAGGTGAAATACCTGGCAGATCCCAAAACATTTTACTGGTTTTGAACAGGAAGTGCATTTTTTTCTTCCTCACACTCCAACTGTATTGGAAGTAATTCATGCTTCTGGGTGATGGTGATAGGACACTAAAGAACATCTCCTTCTGTAAAAATGTTAACCACTGCTTCCAATTTCTGAAAAATATTTTTTGCCCTTTCAGCATGTGGCCCAATATTTTCATAAATGATGGATCTCAGCTTCTATTTAGTATTCCTGTGAATATTCCATGCCCCATGGTAATTTTTGGTCTTCCTTTAGTATTATTCTAAATATTCGTGTTTGTTAAGAGCCACCTTTAGAAGACCCTGAAATTGCATTACTGAATGTAAAATGACCACATATGGTATGCACAAACACAGCACAGCACACTGAAAAATACATACATTGCCGGCTGACAGACACGGGGGTAATCACACCAACCAAACATAACAAGCACTCTTTCCTTTATCTATTTATTGCTTAGACACCCTCATCAAACATATTCAGTGCCCACTGAGCCCAAGGCAGTACATAGCACAGATGATATCTGTTAGTGGCTTCAGCAAACTGGATTATGTCAAAGTGTGAAATGTGAAATGAATCTGACTTCATCAAATAAACTGAACTCCAAGGCCATTTCCCAGCACTTGCTCCTCTACCTTAAACACACAAGCTTAACTTCTCCCTCCTTTCTCTTCTGATCCTCAGGCCATGACTTCCTTCTCATCCCTTTTCTTTCTTTCTCTTTCTCTCTCTCTCTCTCTCTCTCTCTCTCTCTCTCTCTCTCTCTCTCTCTCTCTCTCTAAGTATTTCAGCAGCTTTCCTCTGTTCTCTGAGCCAATCCCTCAGGAAAGGAAATCAGCAAAATGCTGAATGGGGAGACTTCACCAGCAGGTGAAGAGGAAAGGAGAGGAAAAGAAGAGGGTGTGGTACTCCTTTTCTCCACCACACCCCATCCCTGGAGTCTTGCACTCCAGTCCACTGCGGCTTAGAGGGGGCACAGCAGGTCCCTCGCTCACCTCGGAGCAGCCGGCCCAGACTTGCCACCCAGTGTTCTCCGCAAAAAACTTCCCTTAAAAGCAGCCAAATATTCAAGGGAGGTGGGCGAAATGGGGCATTAGTTCGAATACACATACACCAGAGCTCCACGGAGCGACACTGAAAGGCACCTTTTCAGATACAGACCCTAGAGACTCGCTCTCACCCTTCACTCCCTCCCACCCTGAGTATCTGACTGAGAATTTACAGAGATCCAAAGGCCGAAAGGGGAGAGGAGAAAGAGGGCATTACCTCCCGGGGCTGCCCTCGGGGCGCGGGCCAGGATCTCATCCCCGAAGTGGCTCCAGTTCAAGGCACAGCTTTCCAGAGCTCAGCCAGGATTCGGACCCGCGTTCCCGCAGCGCGGCGCGGAGCTAGGAAGCGCGCCGGGACTCCAGCTCACGTCCCCCGCCCCTGCCGCGCGGGCTCCGCCACCCCGCGGGCACGCTGCCTCTCCGCGTTCGCCCCGCCGCCTCCCGGCGCCCCCACACCCACCGGCTCCGCGGCGCCCGCTGGGAGCCTCTAGCGGAGGCGGAGGGAACCGCAGCCGACCCGCGGCGCCCTGGCTCCGACGCCGGTTGCAGGGAGCCGGCCAGGCGGCAGCGTGGGCTTCGCGCGCCCCCGAGTCCGCCGGCCCGGTGCCGCCGCCGCCCGCACCTGCCCACCTGCACCAGGCTCACCTGCCACGGCGTCCTAGCTGCGTTCACCAGTGCCCACAGCTCTCTAGGACAACCAGGGGTGGGTCTGCGGTGCTAATTAAAAAAAAACAAAAAACCTTCTGTGGAAAAAAAATTAAAACCCGAAAACCAAATCCACGCTGTATATCAACCTCGACAGAGAGCTCAGCCCGAAATCGATTTCCAGTAGGTTTCAGAAACTGTAAGGACAGGACACTCCTCCGGCTTCCTGCCTCGCGGCTGGGCAGCGCGGCACCCGCTACTCCCCGACTCGCCAGCGCAGGTCGTGCGATCGCCTGGCGCCGCCGGGAGAGAGCCTCCTAACTTGGCTTAGCTCCCACCCCATCCCCAACATCTATTTTAAGTTATTGTCTCTGGCAATTCAAGCGGTGGCTTTGCTGCCTCTTACCTTCAGGCGCTGTTAATTCTTCTTCGTGTCCTTAAAATCCCAAGCCAAGGATGCGACGCACGCAAGTCCGGGAGCTTTTTCTGTACTACCCCTCCTCAGCTCCGCCGGCCCCTCCTTTCCAAGGGATTGGGAGGGTATGGCGGTTCAAAAGCTCACCGTAGAGGCGCCTCCAAGCCGTCACGCCAGTGGAAACGGAGACCGGGACCACCTTCCTGGCACCCGGACCCAGCCCCTCCTCGGCCAACTTGGCTGCCTATTCGGTTTTCTTCCGTAACCCACAGACACGTCGGTCAATAACCTGGCTTCAGGCAGGATATTCTCAGTTAACGCCGCTCCTCTCGCTTTCCCTCGGTAATGCCCCTCCCCCTTCTCTCCCCTTAATTTGGAAAATCTTCTACTCTCTGCTCGAATTAGGTGGGGATGAGGCGGAGAGGTGTTGTCAGAAGGGCCACTACGAGGCACAGCTTGAGAACGCCGTCTCCCTGGGCTGCTGCAGCGCGGCGGTGTCTGCGCTGGGGAAACTTTGAAGGGAGGCAGCGCCCGCACGGGGCTGGGCGGGCGGCGGGCGCCAGGTGAGGAGGCTTGGAGGACGCAGCTGTAATTAGGGACGCCGGGCTGGCGGCCGGGGCTCCGCGGCCCCGTTCCGCGCTCGGGCTGCACACACACTGGCGCGCACACCCGCGCGCGCGCAGCCACACACGCACGCCCAGCCCTGCGCCCACGGCCCCGGGCCACTCGCGAGCGAAAAGTCCGGAGACGTGAGAAGGGTTAGGGGTTCCAAGGATGCTGAGGACCGGAAGATTCAATCAAGCCTCACTAGTTAGCTGATTGCAGGCAGGCAGTTCCTCGCTGCATGCCCTTAAGTCTGTGGGGCCACCTCTCCGTTCTTTGCCCTGTCTGGCGTTTCGACTACCTGGCTGTTTTCTTGAGGCCAGTTACACTCCCTCGGCACCCAGCGAGAGGTCACCAGACTAAAGATTAGCCCGGTTCCCATCGCCACTCCTCAGGGGCCACCTCCGCCCCTTCTGTAGTGGAGAATTGAAGTGGTTGCAGCAGCTCGCTAGGGAGCTGAGGGACTCCCCGAGGTCCTTCGAATAGAGGGGCCTACACATCGCTTTGTGGACATAATCCCCTATCATCCCACCTTTCCTGCTTACTGCATGCGTAACATTTCCCCTAAGGAGCTCCCTAAACTCACTTAGATGTTTTTAAAATGTTTTTCTTAGGGAATTGTAATGCTTAGCTTTTGGAACTGGGTTAATTTAGCGTCTACGCTTATATTGTAAACTGGACGGTAGCAGGTGAAAGGCTCAGCTGGAGAAAGGGGAGGGATTAGAAGTCTGGAGACCCAACCCCTTTAGCAGCCATTTCCAAGGATTTGCACCAGGAGTAGCTGTCCGGGTCTCTGGCTAGCTCCTGTCCTAACATCTTTTTCTTCCCTCGACGGCCGGGAAGAATCACTGGGTGCAGCACCGCTGGGGCGCCCCAAGCAGGAGAGACGTTGCTCTTAGAAACGCCCCGGGTCTTCCACAACTCCCACGAAAGGAGCTTCCCAGAAGTTTGCTTTACCTGGAATGGGCCTGCGCTGCAGGAATTAATTGCTTACAGAAAGTAAACTTTTGCCCATAGTTTTTTGTGCTTTTTTTTTTTTTTTAAACAAGGTTTGCATTTGTGCTCCGCGCAAGTGTGGGACAGACTGAGGATTGCTGAGGATTTCTCCCCTCTGGGGCTTTGCGAATACCTATGGCTTGGGACCTGCTAGAGGAAAACGCGAAGTTGCCCAGCTTGGAGATGGCGCCAGGTTCCTTTGCTCTGGCCCTGGGTGCGCCGCTCGGCCACCCACCGCAATGTCTCCATCGAGAATCTCCTCTGAATCAAAGGAGCTCTTGACTGTTCCTCGTTAAGTCTGAAGGCGGTTGACTTTGCCGAGAACCGAGTACGTGAGCGCCAAATATGGAGTCACGGAAGTGAAGATTTAATACAAAAGATGAAACTTGTAGGATGACCTCTAGCAAGCAGCGCCACTCACAGCTCTAAAATCGATCCAGAGTATTCCACGGTGAGCGTTGCGGCTCCAAGGGCTCCGGACCGGTAACTTCAGGCACAAGTCTGAATTTCAGGGATGAACCTGGTTGGATTCTCTTTGAGCGGACTCTAGCGGAGGCACTGACAGGAGCTGTGGGTTTAGGGGTGATGGATCCATGGAGGCTGCCACTTGGAGCGAGCAGACAGTTGGTGATACCCTCCCACTAACTTGCTCAGCTGCTCAAGGCTGCTCACAGACCCACGCGTAAGGATTTAGACTGTGTATCCAACGCCCAGACTTAACTTCTGGTGCAATTAAGAGAAGAGCTTGAAGCTAAACCGCGCAGCTTGCATGAAGGAGAAGTGAATAATGAATTCGGTGGTGAGATGCTAAGGAATAAAAAGAGGCATTTTATTTGCGTGCGTATTAGTTTGCCAAGAGTGAGATTTTTGGTTTGATTTCCTAAAATGTATTTTTGACACTGACTCTTCTGCAGCCTTTCAAGAGCGGGATGTTCGGCAGTGTTTTGGAACCTGGTATGAATCTATACGTTGTCTGCTTGCCACAATGTCTGATGCTTCTTCGAGTTCTAATTCTCATTCCTAATTATTAAATGACTGTTCCCGATAATGAAGTGGGAATAAGAATTATAATAAAATATTCCCGACAAAAGGCCATCTTTAACTTATGATTTCTGATTATATCAGCCTCCAATTACCAATAAAGTATTCTGGCAGACTATTAAGACATTAATTGCAGAGCTGTAATCAAGAGACTCACTTGGTTCAGGAAAATTCAGAATTTAGAGCAGCCTTTTCTCCAAAAAGGTTCTGACTTGAAATTTCTTTCTTGGTTGTTGGTATGCAGGCCACTGTCTGTAACTAAAGTTTCTCTTTAAAATAAATATAGGTTATTCACACATTCATTAACTTTAATGCCTGAAGGGTGCCTTGCAGTGGTAGGAAATGTTATAGAAAGTCATGTACCAGCCACAGCGAAGTCTTTTACACTTGTTTTGAGTTTTTGATGTATGTGTAGGCAGTCGTGGTAATCCACAGCATAATATTCTTGAGATTTAAGTACTGTGGAAAAAAAAACAAAACACCTGTAGATTTCTGTTTCCTGTTCAAAAAATGGGTAGGGATCACCCTTTTCCCCCTCGCCTTTTACACTTTGCTTTTATGGGGGAAAATATTTAACAAACGTGGACAGCAAACCTCAGGATCAGAGGATATATCCACTCTTGGTACCCTTAGATCTATCTATGGAATTGAGAATAAACCATTGAGACTCAAAGGTACTGTCAGATCCAAGAGCCTTATTTCGCCACCAAATTAAAATAACTACAGCATTGTTCCAGTGTTGTCTATGTCTTTATATTCTCTGATAACTGAATTTGAAATATATGCTATCTCTTCTGATGGAAATATCTTGATCCTTTTCCCTCCTCAAGATCATTTCTCTACAAACTGCCATTTTCAGAACACTTTTTACTTCTCTAGAGCATAGCATGCAATCTATTGGTGTATTGTTTTTATGATAGATAAAAGCTATTTTTTCTTTGCTAGTATGCCTTTGCTACTATACTGTGAGCTCTTAGAGCAGGTATGTTGTCATATACATTGTTGTTCCTCAGCAGCTATACAGAATCTAGTCCAGAATAAAATAGATGCATATGATGATGATGATGATGATGAAAGCTACCATGTGTTAAGTAATGACTATATAATGTGATTTATATACGTTCTATCAGTTGATCCTGTTCACAAGCTGCTTACCTAAATTTTAAGTCCTCACATTACAGGGAGATTGAGGCTTATGCGAATTTACCTAAGGTGACAAATCTATTTTGTCATAACTGTGTCAGTGTGGAACCTATACAGTATCCATCTGACCCTGAAGCCTGCACCATTCATCATTTCGCTCTATTCAAATAGATGGGTCCCCACATATTCAATTATTCAAGGCTAAAAGGAATTTATATATTTATAATGCTAAAAAAAAAGAAATATGGCAAATTTAAAATGAGGTCTTTACTGCTCATGCAATCAAGTCAATATCTGAGTGTCAAAACACTGGAAGAGTTTACTTCTCTTATTGGGTTAAAATAGGAGAGTGTCTTCTTGGCATTATTGTCATGGGAATGTCAAATGCTGAGTTACGAGTTTCCTTTGAGAGAAGGGAATCGGGCCATTGAGAATTTTATGGATATAGAAAACTTTAATTTTTTATTTCCATGTTGATGCTCTTATGTAAAACAGAGATGATGCTATATTATAAAATCTCAGTTATGTAAGATGAATAAATTCTACAGACCTATTTTACAATAGTGTGCCTACAGTTAACCATACTGCATTATAAACTTACAAATGTGTTAAGAGAACAGACCTCATGTTGACATATTGCAACAATTTAAAAAATAATAAAAATAAAAGCTTCAGAACACAGACAACACTGAATATAGAATGAATGACACAGGAACATGCCTAGAGATGTGTTATAGTTGTCAATTTCAACAGCTCATATTATAAAACATCTTTTAAAGCTTGGATCATTACAGTACAAATACAGAATATCCATATCATGGAAGACTAAGCTGCTATCTAAAAAAATGAAGAAATTATCCTTAATTGGTATTAAAAAGGTCTCCATGATATTTTTATGTGAAAATTCCAAGGTAAAGCAAGGTGTTTTCTCCAAAAATTAATAAAATTGGTTGGGGCCATGGTGTAAGTGGGCAGATGGTATCAAGGATAGAGGTTAGACTTTTTATGTTCTTTTGATTTTGGGGCCATGTGTAAGTTTTACCTTATAAAATAAAAGAGTGCTTTTGAGGGGCTGCATGGAAAGAAGAGTATAACAGATGTATCTTCTCCTTTTACTTTAAAAAAGTGTTAATTGTTGTTGTTTTTTAAAAGGGTAGGTGAAAGTTGTGAAATAACCTGGCCTGCAATACATTTGCTCATTTACTCCTTTTACCAGGGAGAGACCCTGAGGGAAAGAAGCAAAAAGGGGTTTCTTAGTTCAGTTCGGATTACCATGACAAAATACCATCACAGGGGTAGCTTAAATAGTAGGAATGTATTTCTCACAGTTCTGGAGTTCTGTGAGAAACATTTTTCACAGTTCTTAGAAGGCCAAGATTAAGATGCCAGCCAATTTGGTTCTTGGTGATGGCTCTTTTCCTAGCTGGCAAACAGCTGCTTTCTAACTATGTCCTCATATGGCCTTTTCTCAGTGTGTGTTAGAGGGAAGAGAGTAAAAGAGAGATATATTTAATCTAATCCACAGTTTATATGTCAACTCATCCTATCATGAAGGCCCCACTTGCATGACCTGTGTAACCCTAATTACCTCCCAAAGGTCTCATCTCTACACACCACCACATTAGATGTTAGAGCTTCAACACATGAATTTGGGGTGGGAAGAAGGCACAACATTGAGTCCATAACAAGTGAGCAGGTCTAATCTCCTTGTCAATTCTACCTCCCCTGGGGAAATAAACTAATGATATTTGTTAGAAGGAAGAGGGATGTCTTTGTGCCCTTAGTAGGATATCTGACTAAGGATTACCTATGATAGATAGAAGCAGAGTTTATAAGGCATGGCTTCCTGGAGAATGGCATATAATGTGTCCAATGCTGGGGTATAAATTAGAGATGTTTTGTAACTGAAGCACTATCCACTGTGTGAGGAACCATGCAGGCTTTGTCTATTCTGGGTTAGAGGGATGTGACTTTTACATGAAAGAAAGACCTGGAGAGCAATTATTTTGAACCTTTTCATAATCCTTTTGTTTGTACCCTTGAAATTATTTAGTTTAGGCTAATACTGCTTATGATCTCTAATTCATGTTAGTATGATTTGAAAAATTCATTCTTGAGAAATAGCTCAAAAAATGGCTTAATTCAAACAGTAAGCAAATTACATGATACCTTTCATATACCAGAAATATTCCAGGATAACTAGATTTATTTATTCACTTAATCCTAACAACAAACCTAATCATAATTGTTATCCTCATTTTATAGGTGAAGAAACAGTCACAGAAAAGCCAAGTAGCCTTACCAAGGTCACCTAGCTGCTTCAGTGGTACAGTCAGGGTTTAAACTGTGATGGTCTAACGTTTGATCACAGCTTTTTAACCTACACTAGAAGGTTCTACATTAGCCATAAGGCCTGTTAGAACAGGGACTTGGATTTACTATTCATCACAGGCTCACCAGGCCAAAAGTGGTACATGGAACCTGAATGGATATAAACCGTGGATAGTGGTGAGATAACTGAGTGTCCCAGTGTGCCACACACTGTGCTATCTGAATTATATATGTACCTTATTGAATTTTCTTTTTATTTTTTTATTTTTTTTTTGATACATAGCCTCACTCTGTCACCCAGGCTGGAGTGTAGTGTGGCCATCTCAACTCACTGGAAATTTTGCCTCCTGGGTTCAAGTGATTCTCCTGCTTCAGCCTCTCAAGTAGCCGGGATTACAGAGAGCCACCACCGTGCCTAGCTGATTTTTGTATTTTTGGTAGAGATGGGATTTCACCATGTTGGCCAGGCTGATCTCAAACTCCTAACCTCATGTGATCCACATGCCTCGGCCTCCAAAAGTGCTAGGATTACAGACATGAACTACCATGCTCAGCCTTTTATTGAATTTTCAAAACAACTCCATGACTTTTATTGTTATTATTCTGCTAATTGTCAACATGAAGTTAATTGTTTCCTCAAAGTGTCACAGTGGTTCAGTACAGAAACAGAATCTCAACACAGTACCATTATGCCACACTACTTTTAACCTAAACTATTATTTTATATGATAATACTGTGTTGTAACTAAGTCACTTGCTTACAGTCTATCATTATTCTAGTGTTCAAAACACATGCTACAACAAAATAAACAGAGATCAAACATGGAGTTGGAATAAATATTTTCCTAAGCAGTTGGAGTGTTTTGCTGAAGAAACTACTTAAGTGTCAGTGATTTACCACTTGCCATCCTCCTAATATAAGTGGGTGCCCCGGTGACTATTTCGGATATTTTTTTGACAAGACAGGAAATTAGACAAGGTAATATGGTCAGGGAAAGAATCATAAATATTCCTTTCTTTTTATAATAACTTTGACCCATTTGATTTCTTACAAAAAAGTGGTGCTTGTTTTCAACTCTCTCTTCCTTTGTCAGTCAGTGGATTCATAAGACATCCTACAAAATTTCAAAGTGCCATTCTTTATTGCACATTATAAAAATGAAACAACCAATAGAAAGCTTTTACTTCTACCTTGGTTCAAATTTTCCTTTTCCTTAAATCTTAAACATAAGGCAATGCTTGGAATGGCAGTTGAAAGATGACACGAGCTTTCACCTAGGGCTGGCTACTGATGAATTCACATATCAGGCCAAGGAGTTTAAAATTCACCTTGATGATAATGGGCAGTTTATAAGAAATTTATCTCCTGATTCATGAATCTCTGTGTCATGATTAATCTTCAGCCTTTGGAGTTAGACCTCCTGGACTTGAATTCTGGCTCTGAGACTTGCTAGTTGTTTGAACTCCAAAGAAAATCAAGAATTCTTATAGAAACACATAGGAGGGCCCTCTGAATCATTTCAGGGGATATAGGAACAGAGGGGAAAGATCAGACAGGGTAGTTCCAGGACTACTACCCAGAGGAAAATATTCTAAGCAGAATTGCAAAGGAATACTTTTCAGAAGGCTGAATATGCAAACAAAGAGGTTGAAAGCTACGCACAGTTTTCAAAAATGAGATAGGAGTAGGGGGTGGCAGAAAGAGAGAAGAGACAGAAAGAGAATCTGTTATCATTGTGGTAACTGCAGACAGATGTCTGAGCTAAAGTTTAAGCAATTACTAACTTCCAGTACCTAAGAATGTAACTATATTAAAAGAGCCTTTAAAGAAGTGATTAAGTAAATGATTAAGTAAAAAGGAAGCTATTAGGTAAGTCTAAAGCCAATGTGGCTGATGTCCTTATGAAAAGAAGAGAATAGGGCACAGAGAGACGCTGGAGTTGCCTGTGTCCAAAAGGTGGACCATGTCAAGAGGCAGCAAGAGGGCAGCCAAGTCAAGTAGAGAGACCTCAGGAGGAAACAACCCTGCTGACACTTTGGAATTAGACTTCTGGTCTCCTGAACTGTGAGAAAATAAATTTATGTTGCTTAATTAACTCACTCTGTGGTTACGACAGCTCTAGCAAAATTAAGAAGGGAAAAGCAACTAATAGATGGGATTGGTGAAGTCAGCTTGAACCTTGGTGTGATATCAATAAGCTCATTCTCATAAGATCATGTCAGAGGAAGAAGAATGAAGAAGGAAAGGCAAGGACAATTAGCAATTAAAGATTTCTCCTAAACTATGACAGTGAGCATAGGCATGGAAAGAGATAGAGAAATTCTGGAGAGACAGAGAAGACGGAAACCACAGAATTTATAGATGGGTTTCAGAGTAACAGTGGTGTGGGAGAAGTATAGAACCAAAAAATAGTATCCTTTTACAAATAAGAAAAAAGGTAAAGAAAGGGAAATTTTCTGCTATATATTTTTGCTGGTGGATAGTTAGATGATTCAATCAGAGTTTGTATGACAAATACAAATGAACACATAAAACAGTCAAAACAAACATTAAATACCAATGTAGGAAAACAATATAACATGTGTCTTGGAGCAGTATGCAATTAGATACAAATGCTTGTTTAACAAACTAGGCCTATAAACATGGAGAAATGGGATTTCATAAACTGGAAGATGAAAAAGGAACTCCTGAAGGTTGGAGCTGGTTTTTTAAGAATGCAATGTTTGAGAATGTGAGGGTGAATGAAGAGAGAGAAAATGAGTAAAATGAACTAAGATTTGTGATATTTAATATATATAGAGAGAAAATTAGTGAAATGAACCAAGATTTGTGAGGTTGAATGGAGAGAAAGAGAGAAAGTGAATAAAATTAACCAAAATATTGTGGGAGTATGTAAAGGATATTTGTACACTGGAAACAAAACAGGTTGGGCAAACAGATTAGTGGAAAAATATAGCTGGAAGTGGTTTGGAAACTAATTTTGAGATTGTAGAGTCTTGAATTCTGACTTGCACGTGGGGTTTAAATTATCTTGATTATATCGGGGGTAGGATACAGTTGTTACTAAATTTGTTACTTGTGCACTGTAGTACTTTATTTCTCTTGTAGGAAAGAAGTATAGAAATGAGCAGTTTAGGAGTTATATTGTGTCATTTCAAAATTGTCCTATGCTGTTCTGCTCCGTGTGGCTTCCATTCCCCAGGTCATTTTGTGATCCAAGAATTCAGCAGAAACACCAATCATCAAAAAGAATAAGTTGAAAGAGTGAAAAGGCACCCTCAAGGATGTCCCACACAATACTTCTGCCAACATATCTCCACCCAGATTTTAATCATTTGGCCATGAAACTGTGAGGCAGGCTGGGGAACTTTTCTTTTTTAGTCCTATGGCAATATGCCCAGCTGATAAGTGGAGATCTCTTATTGAGAGCTAAAGAGAAAATGAATATTCAAGGTAAAGGCTATCCATACTCTGCTACAGGTTATTTTTGGTTTAAATTCATTTTCTTAAAAGAGTTATTTGTGTCTTATTATTGTTGTGTAGTTTCTCTGAATATTAGATGTTTTTACTTTTTATGACCTTTTATTTCAAATTATAAACCTTTTTCTTCTCACTAAAACTTGATCTTACCTAAATAGTACCAAACATTAATGTATAGAATATTTTGGTTTTGCATGCTTTTGGCTTTGCATGTATAATTTTTACACACATAAATATAAAAAATAGATTTTAAAATGTTTTCATGCATACAGTATAATTATATGAACAATGTAACCTGATGTCTGAAATAATGAAACCTTCATGTGACAATGTAACTTAAAGTAGTCAATAATAGTATAAAGTAGCATAAAATTAAACTTTTGTCACCTTGAGAATTTATAGCTTCCAAAATATTTTAACCAGTAAAAAATTCTGTAATTTCCTTTTACATATTCCTGCATTCACAGACTTATATCTCTTAATAGAATATAATTCTGAAGAAATTGTTGCTAAAATTCTATTCTAAAGCCATCAACATAACATGAAACATCAGTGAAGAATTTCATTGTTAAACTGAATGTTGTATAACATGCTTCAACCCTCTTCCAGTTGACACTGGGATTTTGCAGCTTTACAAACATCAGGAAGACAAAGTATAGCTTCTGTTCCAAGAACTATACTGATGGTTAGATGAATGTGAGTCTTTCTGAAGGAGTGCCAACTCACAAATATTCTTAGTGGGGAGATAAAGCAACATCATGATAGATTCAGTTGCTGACTGCGTTGACTCAAGAAAGCAATGACCCACCTGCCCAAACAGAAAATTTTTGGAAGGAAAAAAAGAGTACATGGTACAGTTTTAGTTAATGCATTTTATTTATGTTTCTGGGACACAAGGTTTCTTGTGTGTTATTTTTTATTAATTTATTTAAGTAGATTCTGGTTTCTGTTGTATAAGCAATAGATATGGAGAGGGTAGTAATTGCTTGAATCTCCTGCTCAAGTTGATGAACAGCATCATACAGACTATTTTCCCTTGTTTCTCAATGGATTTCAAATTGTTGAATTGCAGTGTAATCCACAAGGTCTTAAATGGCAGGTGACTTTAGTGGCATTATGATTTGCTCTTTCTTTCTTTCATCAAAATAATAGTAAGACAACTTGGCCCTTCTAACAGTGCTCGTATTATTTCCATCAGGAATTGGTTGTGGAATATGAGAGAGAAGGTGAGTGGTTGACTATGTGAAATAAAGAACAGTATACATTATCCAGAAATGAATTAACTGTAATTATGTTTATTTACTTTTATTTTTTATTTATTGAGATGGAGTTTTGCTCTTGTTGCCTAGGCTGGAGTGTAGTGGTGCTATCTCGGCTCGCTGCAATCTCCGCCTCCTGGGTTCAAGTGATTCTTCTGCCTCAGCCTCTTGAGTAGCTGGGATTAAGGTGCCCATCACCATTACAGGTATTTTTTGTATTTTTAGTAGAGATGGAGTTTCACCATGTTGACCAGGCTGGTCTCAAACTCCTGGCCTCCAGTGATCTGCTCGCCACCACCTCCCAAAGTGCTGGGATTACAGGCATGAGTCACCATGCCAGGACGACTGTAATTAATTTTTAGAGTTCTTAAATTATATGTATTTAAGGTATACAATACAATGTTTTGACATACATATACATGGTGAAATTACTACTCCTAAATAAAATAACATATTCATCTCCTTATATATATATATATATATGGTAACTATGTAAATATATATACCTTATATATATATATGGTAACTATGTATACACATATAGTATATATACGGTAATTATGTGTGTATACATATATATATATATATATATATACACACTCCTCTTACATAGTTACTATATATATACATATTTACATAGTTACCATACACATACACACACACACACACACACACACACACACATCCACACAAACACACACACACAGGCACCTGAAATTTCTCTTGGCAAACTTACAGTGTTATCAAAGGGGCTGAGGTGGAAGAGTGGGTAGAAGTAGGAGGCAGATAGGGAGATGTCGGTCAAAGGGTACAAAAGGTACAAACTTGGAGTTATGTAGGATGAAAAGACAGCTATACCATATACATGGTACCATACATATGGTAACTATATAAATATATATATATATATATATATATATATATATATAGTAACTCTGATAGAGGAGTCTGTATACATATGTACACACACACACACACACACACACACACACACACACACACACACACACAGAGGCACCTGAAATATCTCTTGGCAAACTTACAGTGTTATCAAAGGGGCTGAGTTGGGAGAGTGGGTAGAAGTAGAAGGGAGATAGGGAGATGTTGGTCAAAGGGTACAAAGGGTACAAAATTGTAGTTATGTAGGATGAAAAGACAGGAGTATCAGAGAAGAAAATATAAGGAATATAGCATAAACAACATATTAATTTACATACTTGATCTAGATAATTTAACATAATATCATATCTTTACATTATTGTACATTTACACACATGCAGAAACAAAATTTTATTAATATTAACCATTGGCTCTTGACAGAGCTCATCATTGTTCTGTGAATTGCATACTTTTTAAAAAATATAATTACGTAAGTTTTCCTAAGAATATAACAAGCAACATAAACCCATGACTCATAATGAAAGTTGGGATCTTGAAAATAATATGTATCTACCCAAATGTCCTCTCATCCTTTAATTATCATATGTCCATTCTTCTTCCAACATTTTCTTAAATCCTGTGTTCATCATTTATTTCCTTTTTATATTGTTTTCCTGTAACTGTGTCTGTTCTAAAAGAAAGTTTAGCTTTATTTATTCATTAAATTTTACATGTAGTGTTATATTGTGTATATGCTGAATGATAGTTCTTTGTTAAACTGCTCTCTTATGTGAATATGACAATTCATCTACTATCCTATGATGGACATTTAGGTGACTTCTACATTTTTTAATATTGTGAATAATTCTGTTATGAACATTTTTGCATATGTCCCATGCTGTACATGTACAAATAGAAAAGCTGGATCATAGAGGATATGCTTCTTTGACAATAGAAAGAAATTTTGAATTTCTTTTGAAAGTGTACAAATTGACATTTCTAGTAGCAATGCATAAAATAGCATGTGGATATACAACATCTCGAATATGAGGTTATTTTCAGATATTTTTATTTTTGTAATCAAAAGGGTACAAAATGGTAACTTAACGTGGGATTTATGTATATGTTTGTGATCAATTATGATTCTCAACATCTCTATATGTTTGTTGGTCATTCGTATTCCATCTTCTGTGATGTGCCAGCACATGATTATTGCCCATTTTCTAGTGAGTTTGTGCCCTTATTGATTTGTAGGAGTTCTCTATATATTCTTAGATCTGATTCTTTTTTGTCAGTACAAGCACAAAATTTTCTCATGTGTAATTCATCGCACCTGTTAATTTACGCTTCTTCTCATTTAATCTTTTGTTAACCTGAAATGATCATAATAAATGATCCAAATGCAAAAGGGAACTAAACCACTAAATGGGACAACTGCCAATCTTTTATCAGTATTAACAAAACTAATACCACATCAAATACTGTGGTATTTTATATTTTGTTTACCTGAGAGATAATTTTTAAAAAAGATCAGTGCTGTAATAACTAGAAATTAATCATTGCCAGCTGCCAACTCATGCAGGAAACATGCATAAATGCTCAAAATTTTCATGATTGGATCCATAGTTTAAGAATATAGCTATTGTTACACTAACTCAAATGATGACAGCTTTGCTACAAATAAAACACCTTTGGAAAACAGCTATGTTTATTACTTCTATAACACAGCAGACTATTGCCTCTATCACTGCTTGTTATGATTAATTACATCTCCTGTGGTATAGCAACTATGTACAGCAAAATTTGTAAACATTTATAAGATTGTGTCATTTATCTTAACCATAGAAATATAAAAGACAATATGTTGAGTTTCTATTTGAATGTAGAAATGTAATCTATGCTATCTTAAATCTTTTTCCTGGGCCAATAAAGCTTTGGATTTTTTGAGAACTAGTCTAAAAAAACAGTGTACTAGGATTCTACCCCCAAGAATCAATTGTTTGTACATTTTAAGAAAATCTCAGATATACTACTCACATCTTGCCTTTCCTGTCTAAGATCTCTTTTTCTGTCTCATCTATCATGGTTTAATACTTACCTAGATAAGCAATAATATCAACTTCTCGTGAAATTTTTTATTCTTTATATAGATAATATTAGGATTTGTATTAATTTTATTTATTCATTGCCTTAAGATTTTAGGAAGTAGTTTATACATAGATATCAACAAATGTAAATTTAAAAAACATTAAGAAGGGAAGATAATTTGTTACATAATTCCATGTTCTTACATAAAAATTCAAAATTAGTAAACAGATTTCTCTGGCTTTAATACTTATGATTCACTTAAGGAGTACTTCCTAACTCATAAAGGGTTAGTTTCTTCTTATTCTACCTTTGTTTTTCTGTTTAACTGTAATAACTTGTAATACCTATGCTTCATTTTTTTAATGTATTCAGTGAAAAAGTTTTTATTTCATTTTGTTTGAAAGTAACATGCTTCCCTATAAGAATGTAAACACAAAAATATTTTCTTCAGATGTTCCTGCCTTTCCTGGCAGAGTTGAGCATGCTCACCACTGAGTTACTTCTGTATCTTAAGTAGGCATCTATTGTTATTCTTAAAATTTACTTTCAGAATGTACTTGCTTAAATGTCTAGTTCTTAGATTAGACTGACTCTTGAACTCTCTAAGGGCAGGGACAGTAATACATATATATTTGTTTCTACAGTTCCATTTTTAATGATTTCTAATACCATTCAAAGTGGAAAGACCTCCCTTTAACGGTCATACTTTATAATTTCTTACTTTTGCATTATTTATTGTGTATATGCTAAATCAACAAAATGGCAGAGCCTGAAAATTATGGTATATTTAATTAGATAGACCTCTGCTAGTGCTCTTACACATTTAGTGGGACGGAATGATGTTTTGTAGGCAGAGTTTATCAAAACTTTAGTAGAATTTGTGTGCAATATACCTATTTTGCTTATAATTGACCCTGTCAAAATCTGAATAATCAGTTTCTTCTTTACTTAAAAGTGTTCATTTATCTGTTCTCTTTTTGCAGCAGTTTAATTATAACCCACTTCTAATTGCCTCTTCACTTCTCTTTAGCTGTGTGGGTGACTTCTACCATCAGTATAGCTACATGCAGCAATTCAGCTTCAGTTGTAAAGGAATCTTAATTTGTTAGTTCATGAATTACATTATCAAAGCACTTGTAAATATGACTTCTGGACGATCTATGGAGAACTCTGAGAAATTATAGAGAAACTGTGAGAGATTAAGAATGGAAATTAGCAAATGGTTTGCTTTGCAAGGATGAACCTTGAGAAATACAAGTTGATTAAGAGAAAACTCAACCATGGAAAAAAAATAGACTTTTTTTAATGTAATGATTTTTAAGAAAATTTGGAAAGTATAGTCACTAATAATCAACATATATTTTCTAGGAATGTGAACATACACATATTAAATAGGAGAAAGCCTGGTATATCAGGTGAGAACATAATAAGGGTATATTTTACTTTCAAAAGTAATTCAAATGACCTCCTTTGTGATAAGATGGTGACATTTTGTTTGCATTCAAACTAGTGGTATCAGAATACTCAATGCATTTTTGTTAATAACTTACTATTAAACTGAAGAGAGGATACCAGTAAATTGATGTAATTTTTTTTTTTTTGCTTTCCTTTTTATTCAGATTGCATCAATGCCAAGGATCAAAACGTATAAAGGATGCAGATGCCACAAAGCTGGGAGACATTGCCAATAAAAACAAAGATAGAATCCAGAATGAAAATTATTTGGTAATCTCTTCATTCCTATTGAAATTCAACAGGAATTTAAAGCCCAACCTGTATGCTAAAAACACAGATACATAGAGAAGAAATACGTTAGCAACTCTTTCACTGGAAGGGACATCTGTGTTTATACTGATTGATGACGTGATAAGTTTACAATTCATTTAATATAGTTTTAAAGTGTTTCAAAAGAAAAAACGGATTCAGGGTTACATGAAGTAATAGATACAGAAAATATGATGCTACTCAGAACATATCTGAATTATTTTGTTAAATTATCTGTTATATTTTTGGGTGTATAGTGTCAATATCTATCTCTGCAGAGGAAGCTAGCCAGCATTACATGAGAATCTAAATATCATGTCATATGTGGAATGGTTGAAGAGTCTCTTTCACCATTTCAAATAATATGATACATGCACTAACTCTCTGAATTATGAATATGTAAAGATTCCATGGTGTAATAAAAGTTAATAAAAATGAAAGAATTTCTTTACTGTAGGACAACTCAAATTTTTGATGAAGTGCTTAATGACATTTTAAGGTGTTGATATAATGAAATATTTTTCCATATTATTGAAACATGGAATTCCACTGAACTTTTTTCCTTTTAAACTCTGGTCAAAAAAAAAAATACACTGTAAGAAGAAATGATTGTTATAGAGGAAGTAACAAATTTGTTCTATGCCCTGTTTCAAAGGGAGAACCAGGCAATTTTAGGTTCAATATAAGAAAAATCAAAGATATCTTTACAATTGTATTCAAGAAGAGTGAATGACTACCTACAGGTAGGATGTAAGGAGAATCCACATGCAGCTGAGATTGGGTGAGATGACCTTTGAAGTTAATGTCCACACTTTCAAAGTAATAAACTTTGCTCCAGAAAACACTACCTCCTGCCATCTGTAAAAGAGACCTCCAGAGATACTGTGCTCCTAGATTTCAAGAGTCCTCAAGATCTGTGAATCCTTCTTCCAGAATATACATTGAAAGAGGCTAACTGTCCTTGTTTTCATTATGTCCCGTACTATGTTGCTGAGACAACAATAACAGGGTGGTTGCAGGAGCTTAGAAAATGTCAGGCAGCACTTTCACATGACTAGTAAAATAGCTTGTTGAAATAGCTGCAGATACTTTGTGCTGTTAAGACCCTAAACACTCAGGATGTGAACCAAACTAGTTAAAACCAACTGGACTCAAGATGGCATTGGATTTGACCTAGACTTCACCTAGAACCTCATTACACAAATCACACAGCCACCAGCACCCTGAAAGTTCCAAGAGTACCTATATTTGGTATAAAAATGAGTGGCACTATGGTGCCACTTTTTTCCTATTTTCCAACGATTTTCATGAATATTCCACACCTCGGTTAAAGAAACTCATAAAGGTAGCAACCCCAAAACCTCTTGAGCATGCCTCTTTTGAGTATGCCCACACTCCCTTTTCTTTTTCTTTCTTTCTTCCTTTCTTTTTCCTTTTTTTTCTGAGATGGAGATTCGCTCTTCTTGGCCAGGCTGGAATGCAATGCGTGATCTCGACTCGCTGCAACATCCGCCTCCCAGGTTCAAGTGATTCCCTGCCTCAGTCTCTGGAGTTGCTGGGATTACAGGTTTGTACCCCTAACCCTGGTTAATTTTGTATTGTTAGTAGAGACAGGGTTTCACCATGTCGTCAGGCTGGTCTCAAACTCCTGACCTCAGGTGTTCCACCCATCTCAGCCTGCCAAACTGCTGGAAATATAGGCATAAGGAACTGTACCTGGCCCCTTTTCTTGAGTGTGTACTTTTTCCTTTGCCATGTTTTTACTTTCACAATTTACCAACTCGTCTTTGA
>PVKP010000176.1:163821-250392 GCA_004027715.1 Plecturocebus donacophilus
CATTCTAACTGCTCTTTTTTTTTTTTTTTTTTTTTGAGACAGAGTCTCACTCCGTCGTGCAGTGGCGCGACCTCGGCTCACTGCAACCTCCGCCTCCCGGGTTCAAGCAATGCTCCTGCCTCAGCCTCCCAAGTAGCCGGGACTACAGGCTTGCGCCACCATGCCCAGCTAATTTTTTTTGTGTGTGTGTGTGTTTTTAGTAGAGACGGGGTTTCACTGTGTTGGCCAGGATGGTCTCGATCTCTTGACCTCGTGATCCACCCGCCTCCGCCTCCCAAAGTGCTGGGATTACAGGCGTGAGCCACCTCTCCCGGCCCTAACTGCTCTTAAGTTTCTATTCTTGTCTCGCCTTCCTTCCCTGCTTCCCATTGCACTCTATTCTTTCTATACACAATAGCTAGAGTAAATTTTGAAAACTTTAAAACCGATTACACTATTATCTTACACTAATCTCTTTCTATACTGGCCTTCATTCTGTTTCTGGATCTTGTTAGGTTCTTATTACTTTGCCTGGCGTAAATCACCCCAGAATGTTCTAATGTCTTTACTTTATTCAGATCTATGTTTAAATGTCACCTCTCCAAAGAGGCCTTTCTGGTCTACTATATAAATAGTAAATTTACCTTTTTGCAAACTTCCTTACATTTCCGACTCCCAAGCCCATGTCATTCTCTATGATTGCATTTTGCTTTCTTTTAAAAACATTTATTTGCCATGTTTTTGTTCTTTCTCCTACAATGAAATCAAAGTGTAAAAGGGCAGAGATCTTGTTGTCATTTTATTTATTTATCTTAGGACAGTACCTTGCAGAACAAAATGCTAAATATTCCCTTTTTTTTTCAACAAGTAAGTATACAAAAGTATGGATCATTTTCTAAAATGTAACTGAGTTAGTAACAGATTATTTTTCCATAACTATAAAATTACCAAAATGACACTATGTTACAGCCAAATTAAAATTGCTGTCATTAAGCTAAAACAAAAATACATGCTCTTCAAGCCATTTTAAATTAGCCTATATGGCATGTTATTTTTTTTTAATTGGTTCAGAATATAAAAGAGGCAGTTATTTACAACCCACATTGCAACAAGTTGCTAAGGTAACTACAGAATGGCTAAAGCATTTCATCACTTTAATAATTGTATAGATTTTCAGTAAGCAGCACACATGACATATTAAGTAAGATGTATCATTGTGTAAATTACTTTAGAAACCGAGCTGCATGGAACATATTTACAGGAGGTGCTTTTCAAGGACATTATCTCATAAGGATGAAAAAGTAAACATGCCTAAATATTAATAAATATGCCATTCATAATACAAAGTTATTTTCAAATGCTTGTCTTCACAATTTCATAAATTGACCAATGTACAAATTAATAATTTGATCTCAAATTTTGCCTAATGCACTATGTCAAGGCTAAAAGCCCTCAAAGTGTCATTGCGAAGAATTCTTTAGATTTTCTTACTAAAAACAAAAAAGCTTTCATGCATTATTACCTAAGTGGTAGTTACCATTATAAACCACACTCTACATACACAAGAAAACTGGATAAAAAGACTTAGGTTAGTACTTTCCTTAGAGAACCTCACTACCTCAAAATAGAATCACTAACAAAGTTTGGGGGTCTTATTCCCAGGTCTGTGTTCTTAATCAGTATGATACTCTGTCTCTCTTTTATATTCTTTCTTTACTAGAAACTCAGGATAAAAATTGTTATTTTCTTTAGAATGTAAGTTGTTAGAGATTCTGGGACTTTCCTGGATGTGGAGTCAATGTAACAGTCAATATGATAAAGTAAGTCCACACTGCACTATGAATAGAGGAAGGGGAATGGTCAAAGAAACTCTAGCAAAAGGCATTTTATGATATTAGCATCCTTTAGAAGTCCTGGTATTTGCATTGCCTGAGATCAGGTTTCCTTTGCCTTTTGACAATTGACTTGACAGCAGTTAGCATCCAGCTGCCTAAGATCCATGCACCAGTGATGTTAGTGATTAGTCAGCTGAAAATATAGAAAGTATATGTGTCCCTAACAGGCCTCACATCATCAAATGCAGATGAGAAGTAAATAGTGCTGCGTGTGTGCTCTGCCCAAGAATTTCCAGACCCGAGTTTGAGTTAATAGATTCCCAAGGAGACCAGGAACAATCACCTGGGAGGCTCAAGTTAAGGACTTAGATCATCCATCTTACTTTCCAATGTTTTTTCAAAGAATTGATTGAAACAACAGGCAACAACAGCATTTATCTTAATTATGGTAACTAAATGCAGGGTTTGGACAAATGTGATACTTAGATATCTATATACTAAGGATGAAAGTTCCTAAAGTGACTAGTGGTTAGTCTTTTACTTAGTTCATTTGAATTGATATTAGATTTCTCAATGATAATTCATTGCATATTTAAAATATAAAAGGAAAGTAAGCACAGGCTTTTGATTCCAAATGAAAAACTTCTGGAGCTCACTTCTAGCAAGCAATTTTGTAGGTGTTAATGTTCCTCCAGTACCTAAGGTATCTAAATAATATTAGCAATTATCTTTTGTCTAAATAGCACTTCACAATTTTCGACTGCAGTGATATCCATTTTCTTACAGGATTTTCATAATTCTAAAAGCTGGTATTTTAAATTGACATTTTTACCCAGGAGAAAACAAACTCAAAGCCAAACTTGTGAGTGGAAAGACTAAAACTGCTCAGATTTTTCTGACTGGCCTGCTTACATGTCTCTGGAATTTCATTGTAGTTGCAAATATTACTTAAGCAGTTTGTTTTCAGCTAGAGACTTCAGCTGATTTAAGGGACAATTGAGTAATCAATTGATCTGTATTTGTTATATAAGATGCATCATAAATATAGCAGTCTAGTTACATTTAGTAAGAAACAAGTGGCAATGGACTAAGGAAAAATGGAGTCTCACCTCAGTAACTACACTATGCAACTTTCAGCCATTCATGGCCTTGGTATCCTTACCTGTAAAATAAAAAGGGAAAACCAAATGATGTTCAAAGCTATCAATAGTCTACTTTTAAAATTATGATGTAAATCATTAAATTGATTATTGAAAATATTGTACAATTTTTATATCTTATTGTCTTTTAAGAGCAAGTATGATTATTGGGAATATTGTACAATTTTTACATCTTAATGTCTTTTAAGAGCAAGTATACTAGACATTTTTCTGGAAGCTGGAGATGTTTATTTTCCCACAGAAGCTCTCTCATGTTCTCAGAATTTCCAGGATTATAATAACAGAAGTAAATTGTTGCATAATTGTTTTGCACAATTGTATAGTAACAAGAATTGTTGTCTGCTGTAGAGACTATAAATTCATAGGTTTCATTGAAAGACATTTTTACATTTTGAAAACTTGGTTTGATTCACTGTATTTCTAGATATAAATGTTTTTTTCTTAGATTTTGATGAAAGCAGAGACAGTTCAAATAGGAATATTAACTTTTTTGTTTTGGTTTTTCTTAATGACTAAGGAATGCAAAGTTTTGGTGACTCAGGTTAGTCCGCAAAATAACATATTAGAGCCAAAAATAAAGACAAATACAAGAGGCATATATCCTTCATATGTCTTATGGCAGAGCACAAATGCTCATTTGAGTTATGAAAATTTAATCAAAACAAATTGAACTACATGATTCTGAAATATTCTATCAATTTAAGGTTAAAAATTAAATCATGAGTTCTAATTCTAATATTTCTAAGTGATGTCTATATATTCACCCATCCACCACTTACATATAGAACTTTCAACCATGCTATATCCACCTTGACAGTGTCAATATTTTATGTAAAATTTTAGGAAGAGCACACTTCACTCTCATGAGGACTTTTGGAGAAGACCTACTAATTTTTTTTTTATTGTACTTTAGGCTCTGGGTTATATGTGCAGATCATGCAGTATTGTTGCATAGGTACATACATGGCAATGTGGTTTTCTGCCTCCATCCCCTTATAACTTGTATCTGGCATTTCTCCCCATGTTATCCCTCCCCAATCTCCCAACCCCCACTGTCCCTCCCCTATTTCCCCTCAACAGACCTGAGTGTGTGATGCTTCCCTCTCTGTATCTATGTGTTCTCATTGTTCAACATCCACCTATGAGTGAGAACATATGGTGTCTGGTTTTCTGTTCTTGTGTCAGTTTGCTGATAATGATGGTTTCCAGATTCATCCATGTCCCTACAAAAGACAGAAACTCATCATTTTTTATGGCTGCATAGTATTCCATGGTGTATATGTGCCACATTTTCCTTGTCCAGTCTATCACTGATGGGCATTTGGGTTGGTTGCAGGTCTTTGCTATTGTAAACAGTGCCACAGTGAACGTACATGTGCATGTGTCTTTATAATAGAACGATTTCTAATCCTTTGGGTATATGCCGAGTAAAGGGATTTCTGGGTCAAATGGAATTTCTATTTCTAGGTCCTTGAGGAATCATCACACTGTCTTCCACAATAGTTGAACTAATTTACACTCCCACCAACAGTGTAAGTGTTCTTATTTCTTGACATC
Organism: Plecturocebus donacophilus; assembly: GCA_004027715.1. Lineage (NCBI taxonomy): Eukaryota > Metazoa > Chordata > Mammalia > Primates > Pitheciidae > Plecturocebus > Plecturocebus donacophilus. The sequence continues at coordinate 168,353 of PVKP010000176.1, forward strand.
CTTTCCAGCATCTGTTGTCTCCAGATTTTTTAATGATTGCCATTCTAACTGGCTTGAGATGGTATCTCAATGTAGTTTTGATTTGCATTTCTCTAATGACCAGTGATGATGAGCATTTTTTCATATGTGTGAAGGCCTACTAATTTTATGTATTTTGTGACACTTTGGCATAATATTGTTGAACAGGAAGGATATTGCCAACTATTAGTAAAAATATTGACTAATTTCTTTGTATGCCTAGAACCACAAGTTTAAGTAACATAATGTATGTAGGAAATGATTGTATTATAGTGGAGAGAACACTGGACATGAATATAGAAATTCTAAATTTGACATCATGTGTACATTTTATTAACTTCCTTTATAGTCTTATGTAAAGAATATTACATATGCCTCACAAGTCTGTTCTGTGTATTAAATAGGAAAAAAGTTAACCCTTATACAAGACAAAGCTATCAACAAATACTAAGTATTGTTCTTAATACAGATACAAGTATAAATAAGACATATGAGCCTCCTAAAAAACTCCTCTTTACATAAAAAAAATCAAATACCATTGATCCTCTTCATCTGCATGTTATTTCCATAGGATGGATGGCTCTGCAAGTAGAGGAAGATAAGCATCCTGATATTGTTTCATACGTCCCAAAGATAGAAAATTCCCCATGGCTTTGGTTTTCATTATAGAATTGTATATAGATAAAACTTTTCTTCTTAAAGTATTGAACACCAACCAATATTGTGTTAAATAAGAGAATTCTGAGCTCATGGTCAAGTTGATACAGAATATATTTAGCACTATGCTAGAAAAAATCAACAATAATATAAAACTAATTTGTAGCAACTGCAGGTGTTCATGGTATTCTTACTATAGCCAACCCCAAGCTACCAACTTGCCATCAATGAAAGTGCAGTTGGGAAGAAAAAAGTTGGGAGAAGATGATGAACAATCAGTTCTCCAACCCAGTGCAACCTGGCTCCAGCAAACACTTGACTGGCAGGCCACTTATATTTGTTTTGGCACCTAGTTAGTTTAAGCAAATATAAGAAGAATCTTGGAGGTGATTATATCTTGTTTTTATTTATATAAGCTCCTATTATATTTAATGTAAATCAGAAATGTCACCTATTTTGTCACTTATATTTTACAGGGAAACTGAAACATTTAACACTACCAAGTTAAAATAGTTTTGAGTTCAAAACATACTTCTCTTTCCTATTTTCTCTGTTCCCGAGAAATAGCAAGAAATGATTTGATTGTAATTGTAGTTTCAGGATTGCTCAGAAAGGAAGGCAACAAATGTTAGCAGACTGGCTCAGTTTTCACTTTAGATTCATTATTGAGGAAAGCTAATTTTCAATGGGCTATGTTAGCAATTGCATGAAATACACAGAGCGAGACACAAAAACAGCATGAGACAGTATACATCTCACTCTGTTGCCCAGGCTGGAGTGCAGCGGCATAATCTCAGCTCACTGCAACCACTGCCCCCCAGGCTCAAGTGATCCTCTGAGGCAGTTTATCTTGTTACTTCCCAAAGCCTATAGATATGACCCATATTAATGTCACTGTTACCAGTGAGGTCTAACATCTTTCTTTATCAGATAAATGTTGTATCCCCTGATAGTGATGTTAAAATAAATAATAAAATCAACATTATAATGATTATATTTCGTGTATAAGACACTCAAACAGCAAGAGAATTAAGGTTTAAAGAACATTTCGAACAAATATTTTAGCTAGCACTTGCAATTCTGATCAAGGAATCTCAATTTCATAGCAAAATACCCATTAGTGTAGCTAGAGCTTCATGACATGTGGTGCGCTGGCCAAAACATTGGACTAGGAGAAAATAAATTCTGTTTCTAAGGTTGGTTCTAATGCTGCCACCAATAGTCTGTGTGATTAGATCATGACTAGTCTCTGTGCCTTTCTCCTATTGTAAAGTGGCAGAGAGGGAGTTTGACACATTCAAGTAGTCTTTCCAATGTAATACTTCCTGAATTTATGAATCATGGTGTTTACTGACAAATTTCCTTTTTTGTAGCTGAAATTAAAGTTTTTGGATTTGTAAATAAACATTTTAAGTTGTATTTTTTTTTGCAGTGCCCCAACTGGCACTATGTTGGAATTCATGTAAATGCCTAAACTACATGGATACACTATTAAATTACATACCCCTTACTTGGTTTCAGGATAAAGTTTCCATCCAATGCACTGTTTTTACCTAACTACTAATTGCTAAAAAGAAAGAAGTCCTAATTTTAAATAGATAATTCAGTGAAACCTTCTGCTATAAGCTGAATTGTGTCTCCCACAAATTCATATGTGAAAACCCTAACCTCCAATGTTATTGTATTTGGAGAAACGGCTTGTGAGGACATGATAAAGGTTAAATGAAGTTGTAAGGGTGAGGCCCTAATTCTACAGGGCTTGTGCCCTTATAAGAAAAGAAAGAAACACCAGAGCTCTCTCTCTTCATCATTTGATGACACAGTGAGAAGGTGGCTTTTTGTAAGCAAGGAAGAGAGCCCTCATCAGAAGCCAAATAAGAAGGCACCATGATCTGGGACTTGCCAGCCTCTGGAAATGTGACAGAATAAATTTGTGTTTTTTAAATCACTTTGTCTATGGTATTTTGTGATGACAGACTAAGCTAACTAATGCACTTTCCTTTAATTTTTTCATTTTCAACATTATGAGGCCTCAGTTTTACTTTTTCCAATTATTTTAATAAACTTCCATTTTATTGTTTATAGTCCTTATAGTTTTCCTTATTGTTTATAGTCTTTATACTTTTAAAAGTACAAAGAAGTACAACTATTTTGTACTTTTAAAATGAATTTAGTCAGGAAAAATATTCATTCTACATATTTTTCTTCTTTATTCTCTTCTGAAGAGTTATAATGTTCACTTATTCTATCTGCCTATCTGCTAAATTTCTTTCTTTTTTCTCTTCTCTTAATTTTTCTTTCTTACTTTCCTAATTCAGATTCCTTTACGTTTTCCTAACTGGACTCTCTCAACAGCCCCTAATTTTTGCTTCAAAATGGCTCTACAATGAGCTTCTTCACATCTACATTTTTCGATTAAAAATTTTCAGTGGTTCTTGGACACCCATAAGATAAAATCTCAAACTTCTACACCGATCTTTAGATCCTTCATGATCAGCCTTTGCTTCTTTTCTTTGCTTATGTTGTTACCTTTCTTTGGAATATTTTTCTACTATTTTTTACACATCACACAGTTCCATATCCCTCAAATAATAATATCAAACACTTAATGCTATGTGTTAAAATCTGTCTTAAATATTTTATGTGTATCAATCTATGTATGTAATCTCACATAGAAACTCATGAGGGGTTTTGTAATAACTATTCTTATAACTATTGTGTAACTATTCTTATACTAATGTATTACTATTTTTATCTGAGTTTCTTTCATTCAGAGTACTGAGTGTCATAAAGATTAGTAACTTGGCCCATCACACAGCTAGTAAGGGTAGAGCTAATACAACCTAAACTGTGGAGAATCAGAATCCAGGCTTTTCTAACCTTAAACCATACTGCTTCTCTGAATACAAATGTCATTCACTTACTTTGTGAAGCCTCCTCTAAATTTACCAGAAAATCTCTGATGATTTTTTCTTTTGTGCCTCACTGTACGTTACTCTACTTTATTAGTTAACTTGTTTCATTTTCAGTTTATTTTAATCTTCGTGACTTAACTGAAAACTCATTGAAAGAAGAGACCAAAAATTTTCATCACTTTATCCCTGTAATAGTGCTTAATACATGGTCAATATTAAATAAGTGAATTTTAAATAAGAGCATTTTAACATTTTACAGAGAACCTAAATTTTCTTTGAAAAAAATGAATCAACCCTTGAATATTATATAATTTATTATCTTTAACTATTTTGACTGTGTAATTTTCAAGGAAATGCTACAATAACAGAATAATCCATGCTAATTATTTTCTTATCAATTATAATATATCCTTAGAATTAAAAAATATTTTTCTATTTATAAAATAATATTTTTTAGAAGGATGACATATTTCTTTTATCTTGAATATATTCAAGCATTTCCTAAAATAAAACTGTGAGCTGCAGTAAGAAGTCATCGTTTTCAAAATTAGCTATTTTTGGCATTACATATGGCTTGAAAATTGATATTCTAAACAGTAAAGTTTAGACAATTAAAAAGGGAGGTGCTTTTTTCAAACAAGCTAATTATGTTCCAGTTTGTTAACCATGGGTCTAAACAATAAAATATGATACCACTGAAGTCCATATGAACTGCAATCATCATATAAAGAACCATTACCATAGTTGAGCTTATTGAAATAATAAAACACAGTATGCTGTACCAATTTCAAGACCAGGTCTGATTCCACACCATTGTATTTCTCTCTTTCTGTGATATAAACAGTGGTCCATTCATCTTTACTGAATCCTATATAAAAAGTCATTGTGGATTCAAGTTTGTAGTGAGAGTTCTGCCTGTATACTTATAAGTTATAGGAGAAGTAAAGTGTTTGAAAGGCTTTTCATGAACCTACAGATATTTGCTAAGTTTATTAATGGATAAATCTACTGGAGAAGAGAGACAATCAAGAGTCTTTGTCATATATACTTATGTAGCATCACATAAAAAAATGAAAGCAAATTTTATCAAAATAAAGTAAAATGAGGGTAGTTTCAAAATTTAGGGAAGAGCTTTTATCTCAGTTGGTGAAACTTAGATCACAGTAAGCCATGAGATAATGTCTCACCACTCTGTAGTCAGTCCTGAGATCTAATCTGTCAATTTTTCTCTGTAAAAGGGAAAATTCACGTTTCCCTGAACTTGTACTCATGAACAGTCATGATGAACACAAGATATATTTCATTGAATTAGTGTACTGGAACATCAAAATAGTTCCCAAACCAACTGAAACTAAGTTAACAGTTTAGTTACTTCCTCATGCTTTTTATAATTGTTTTTTCTCCAGTATAGTCCCTAGGTTAGCACATCATTATAATCTGTAATAAAGTTATAGGGATTATATTATTCAATTAAACAAAGTATGGCCCCTTCACACCAGCCTGTGAAACACAAAATAAGGTAATACAGAGTGGTTTTCACTTGAATGTAACACTTAAAGAGTCTGAGACCGTGCTCATGTACATGGCTGGAAAAAATTTAGTAATACACAAACTTTGTGAAAATGTAAAATATGCATTAATATGGTATTTTATTAAATTTTTATTTTTATTTTATGAATTACTTCATGACACCCTAATTTGACTTCTCTAAATTCTAAGCTATAGAGACTTTTAATCTATGTGACAGTATATTCAACTATTATAGACTATAATGTTTACTATATAAATGCAGTATATGATTCCAAATTCACTTAAGCAAAAAGAGCAGAAATGCTGCTGGTGGTGAAGTCATAAAAACTACTAAATGTCACAAGTAGTGAAACAGTTCTCTTTTATGTAGCAGGTTGTTCAGGAATGTTAATCTATTTGTTACCTGATTAGAGCCTTCAAATGTCATAGAATGCCTGAATTTTCCAATCCTGGCTAAGGCTTAAGGATGATTGAAACAAAATTACATGTACCAGTGTTCTGAATTATATCATTTATGTCAGTCCTGAGGCCTCTTGTATTTTGTAGTAAGCATATCTTAGTGATTTTAGTGGATTTCTTAGAGTGGAATTAGAGACTACTTTATTGCCCTGCAGGAAGTGGTTTGAAGTTTTAAAAGTTCTGCAACCAAATACATGTGAATTAATTTGGAGTTTAACGTATGCTATGTTCTTGATACCCAAATATTTGTCCTGAGGAAAGTTTTATAGTAAAGAGCCAAGGTAAAGTTTAAAAAAAAGATAACTAATGAGAATGGGGATTTTACACTTTTTTGTAAGGTTTTTGTCATTTTTCCATAGTCCTTATAAGCTCAGGACTTATTTCTGCTGGTCCAGGCCTCTCCTTAACGTAGAAGAAAGTAACTTCTAAGAGTCCTTGCTATGCACGGAGAGGGAGACAGACTATCTTAGCCACTGCATTCTTCATTTTTTAAGTGTTGTCTTTGGCTTAAGGGAGTTATTATTTTTCTAAATTTATTTCTTATTGTATGTATTTAAGGTGTATGACATGGTAAAATAATTACTATAGTCAAACAAATTAACATATTCATCACTTTCCATAGTTACCTTTTATATGTGTGTGGTACGAGCATCAAAAATCTACTCTGGAAATTTTCAGTATAAAATACAATATCATAGACTATAATGTTCATGCTGTGTTTCAGATCTCTAGACTTATGCATTCTACATATCTACAAGTGTGTACCCTTTGACCTACTTCTAATTTCCTCCCTCTTCCTACCTCTCGTAACTGAAGGAGAGACTGCCATTTGCAACAACATGGACGAACTGGAAGATGTTATGGAAGGTGAAGTTACCCAAATACGGAAAGGAAAAAGTGCATAAAATCACTTATATGTGGAACCTATAAAAAGCCACCACATTCTTGGAGTGAATACAGAGTCATGAGGCAGTCATATGGGAAGGAAACATAAGTAGTGAGCTGCCTTATGGAGTTTGAAAATTCATGTTTTACTCATTAAGGATGTTACTAACAACCAAGATGATGATGTAAAATAGCTCTGGTATTCTAGGAATTATATCGATATATCTATCTATCCATTTATCTATTTATCTATCTATACATTTTTAACGTGATGTATTTTACCTTCTCATTTTATTTTTTTTTTTTAAATCAGGAACTTTAGCAAAAGTAAATAATTCATGGGTAAGAAACACATGAATAATGAAGGACACTGTGAAAAATCAACCTGAAATTAAAAAGTAAGAGGCAAAAAAACAAAAAACAAACAAACAAAAAAAAACCTGATCCAGGAAGAAACGTTTAGTTATCAGAGAAAAGAAGAATTTTGAGAGTAGGTTGGTGACTTTTCTGGGTTCTTGCCCTGATTGATCTCCAGGATTGAGGAAAATAAGGTTGACATTGATTTCTGCAAGAATAGTTTCAAAGAGCTCCATGAAATGTGGAGTCCCCTATAACAGTGTTTTGTGATCCTTCTCACAGGGTTAACACACATGAGAGAGAGGCTTTTGCTCCTATCTCCCCTTCCCACACTTTACTTTAAGCTCCATGTTCCTTAGCAACTGTAGATGCCTCAGTGCACTGGTGCTGTTGCCCATTGAGAAAGACTCACAGAAACAACTCCAGGAATGTGAACCATTAAGCAAATGAAACATTGGTTATTATTGCTAATTTGATGTCATTTGTACAAAGAACAGGTATAGCTCTGAATACAGATAGATGGCACTAGTTTTTCCTGCTTTTAATCTTGTATACACATTTACATGTGCAAAAAGACATTCTTTTAAATTCATATAGGTCTATTTCAGTATAGACTATTGTTTTAGATAAGGTTCCTTAGAAGCAGAGCCTCAGATGGAAATTCTTACACAAATGAAACAAGAGAGTGCTCTCAGGTGAAAAGCATGATGCTTAGTGAAGCAGGTGGAACAAGGGATGGAAGTAGGCAAAGATGTGAGTTCAGCTCCGTGGTTTTTAAACTGTGGTCCCCAGACCCACAGCGTCAGCATCACCTGAGAACTTGTTAACATGTAAATTCTCAGTCCTAGATCTACTGAATCAGAAATTTAAGGATGCGACATAGTAATCTGTGTTTTAACAAGCCCTCCTGGTAATTCTGATGCACACTAAAATCTGAGAATCACTGGTCCATCTAAAGTCTCAGTTTTGCCTGCTCTTACAGAGAACCCTGGAATATAAATGGCATTGCAGACTTATCCCTCTTTGAGGCAACTGAGGCAGTTTTTGTACTCCCTGTAAATTAGTTATTGGCTGCAGACCAACCCTGGCAAGGGGGCATAGTCTCCCAGCATTTTTGGGTAAGGCATTACTATAGACCATTCTCATGAGAAAGGTGCTACTGAGGACTTCTGGCAAAGAGCATCTAACCAGAAATCAACTGCACGTACTATAACTGTATGTTTCACCAAATGGAGTTTTAAGTAGACAGAAAAAGTTTTGTCACAACCTGAAATTCAGAGTACTAGGAGGTCCTCCTGGCATCAAAGAATCTACCTTTGGTGCCCACTACGTCCCAACCTGATCCTTTTTTCCTAATCAGCATTCTGATTCCCAATACAAAGTGAAATGTTCAATCCTAGAGCACTATGGACCCACAAGGGAAGAAAATGTAATAAAAATGTTGAGAATATGAAAGGCCCCGCATACCTTCAAACATCTCATTTAATAGATATTTATTGGGTACCAACTGAGAAAAAAAATCTCTTAGAATTACCAGGGAAAGGATATTGAAGAGGACATGAAAAGAACAATAATAATTTGGGGGAGTCCTTCTGAAAATTATTCTGATCAAAAAGGAACTTACAGGAATTGGTCACATGTCGGAAAGGAAAAGATAGCAGTGGCCTAAATGGGCATACATCCAGCAGTGTCCAAAGTGGGAGGTATCATGGAAACAAACACAGAAATTAAAGAGGCCTATGTCCTCATGTCATTTCTGTCCTGTTGCTGGGACTTTCTCTTGGTTGTTTCTTCTTCTGCTTATGCTCACTTTTGATACCTGTGTCATGATCACTCCAAAAAGGAAGTGCTATATGTAGACTCCAGCCATCTTCGGTCTGGCCTTGTAGTTCAATATACTTCAATGCTCATGTACTACTGGAAGCTTCCCCTGAGGAAAGCATATATTTTCTCAGAAACACATATTTAGGCCTTGATTATTTCTAACTTGGCATTTTCATGTTTATTAACCCTGATTGTCACCAAAATGTGTGGGGTCTGTAAAGGGCAGATTTCTCACAGGCATACTGTATTTACAGTCCCCTTAGAATCTAACACAGTTTTTGACAAACAGTATATGCTCTTTAAAAACTTGCTGAATCAATTTCTTTCATTTTATCAGGAGTTTTTCACTTCTCTGCTTAAAAAAAAAAGCCCATTGAAGTAACATAGAAATATAAATCAACTCCAAATAGCACAAATAGTAAAAATCTGAAGGATAGTACCTGCTATTCTCCAAGCACACACAAAAAGCAATGCTTTAACACTTATGTGAGTCTTTGGGCCTCTTATCTCTGACACCATCCTTATATTTTAACACAACGCAATTTTCTTTTTGTTCTCAGTTTCCCACTGCTGCTGTATTGTACCATGCTTAGGAAATTCAGGGGCCATACATAAATTTTTATACTAAAATTTGCATTCAGCATTGGCTTGTTTCTGGTATACATAAATACAAACACACTACAAATTATTACCTGAACCAACCAAACAATGAGAATTTTAATTTCCTATTAATAGCAAATAGAGGTGTGTGTCTGGCACTAAACTGCTGAATATTTGCTCAGTAAAAGCCCAGGCAACAGATCCAAGCACCAAGAACTGTACATGCCAGCTGAAGTTTGAGTCATCTCAGGCCTCATCAGGCAGAGCTGATAAATAGCTTTTCCTGTTTAAGAGGAGGATGCTGGAGGGCAGTGCTGGTTTCAGATAGTTGAAATGCAGTGATTGTCATAAATCATCAAAGACCAATGTGTCACTTTAGTAGCACCGAGACTGCCAAGGACAAGTCTTGATTTTCTCCTCTGAGACACAACTATTTATACAACACTTCTTTTTATCTTGAGGTCCTCTCATCTCTTTAAGGTAAAATAAAAATATTTTTAAAAATAAACTCAAATCTGTGGTATTTTTACACAGTTGACTCCTAACTTTTTCATTGCAAAGAACAAACAAAAAAGACTTTGTTCTGATACAGAATAACAGAAGTATCTTCTCTTCAGTGTAAGTTGCATCAATTCAGAAGCAGACAAGGGAATCACTCAGCTAACAAACAAAGTAGATTGTTCAACAGAAGAACACACTGCAGTGTATTATACTCTAAATCCAAGTTAGTATTTTCTAAATGGATTGAAGCCAGATGAAGGCAAGAAGTATCCACAGGACTTTAGTAAATTCTAAGACAATGCCATATATTAGTAATTTCAGCACTAAATTAATACTTTAATTGATTACTTTGATTTTAATATGATTGCTATTTTTTGCTTTATTTTCTCCTTTCATAGGTGATGCTTTAAAAAGGACTTTAATCATAATTTACTATATTTTGTGTCATGTTTACAATTTCATTCAATGCTAATTCTAACATTCACCTTGTGCCCAGTCTTTTTGCAATGAATTTAATGCTTAGAAGGTTTAACAATGTTACTTTCAGGACACTTGCAGATCACCAAATTATTCCAAATCTTAGGAAGTTTTATCAGTTTATGTAAACATTGTAGAAGACTCTTCTTCCCTTGAGCTAATATTTGTGCCTTATGACTAGTGAAAAAGATAAAATTATTATTATGTTTCCTTGTAGTAATTGACAGCATTTCTCCACAGACTATTGCAGTTTGTATTCTTTTGGCATTCCAGTATGCAAATACGAAAATCTCAAAATTATAATCATCCCATCAACTCAAGCTTTGGTTTCCTTAGTGCCCATCAACAGTAGATTAGGTAAAGAAAATGTGGTATGTATATACCATAGAACACTACACAGCCATAAAATGGAACAAAATCACTGCTGCCCAGTGCAGCAACATGGATGGAGCTGGAGGCCATTATCCTCAGTGACCTAACACAGAGACAGAAAGGAAATACCACATGGTTTCACTTATAAGTCAAAACTAAACATTTAATACATACGATTGTAAACATGAGAACAGCAGATACTGGGGATCCCTAGATGGGGTGGGAGGGAGGAGGGTGTAACTACGTTTACAGCCTGAGTGACAGGATCACTGGGATCCGAAGCCTCAGTGTCACACCTTTTACTCATGGAACAAAACTGCGTGTATGCTATATAATCTATAATAAAACTTCAATTTTAAAAAAAGACAAGGCAGGTAAGATATTTAAATTTGGATATAAAACACAAAGACAGAAAACTTCCATGAGAATAAGGTAGTGTAATGGCTTATACCCTTCACTATCCATGTCATCATCTTCTAAGAGCAGTTCTACAGCAAAAACACAAAGGGAATAGAAAAAAAAAAAAAACAAAAAGAAAGGCAAGCACAGAGGGAAGGTATCAGAAGAAAAACTACAGGAGGAAAAATGGAGACAATTACAAAAAGGTTATTTTATATAGGCTATGAACAAATTCACAGCATTAAGTAAAATAAATATTTGCATTTATAAAACTAGAATTCTGAAATGAATTGACACATATGGAATTCGTCAAACTGATATTATTTTCATCTATTCGTTTATTCATTGAAAAAATAAACTAGATCATCTTGTTGTTAATTACTAATGATGTTAAAGAAATTTCCATATTTGTAACAGGCTTCTTCTCTCCTCTAAAACTGTAAAATATTCATATTCTTTCTCTCTCTCTCACTTTCTTCACCTGGGACTTCAGAAAATTTAAGCACATTTGTTTTCTCTCCAGTTCAAGAGAACTGGCACTTATGGCTGGCTGTAAGCTTATAGGAGAGAAATGAAAAAGAAAATTTAGGATTCATGTAATTATCTAACTAACTACAGTCAGGGTCTTATTTAAGGTCATTGTGTTTGTTTGGAATTTTGGAATAAAATCTTATTTATGCCTGCGAACTGTTTTGTTTTGGTTTTGTTTGTTTCTTTGGTACAAGAATACAACAGGCAATTTCACGGACATGCAAAGATGAGAAATAAAATAAGATGACCTTATGGGAATGAAATTAGAAACTCAGAAAACAATTTCTTTCAATCTCTCTCTTCTTTTCTCTTTTTGTTAACATAGTGCCTTCCTCTTCTGGGGACTTTGTGGTATAGGATTTAAGGGTTCTTTTGTTAAATGCATTAAATTGTCTTAAATAAACACAATAGACAAAATTATCTGCTGGACATACTTGAAACCAAGCACATGGCGATATTTTACTGTGCCAGTTGAGCTAAAGTAGAATTGTGTTCCTTGGAATTTCCCTTCCTATAAATTTCTGGGTTAGGATTGGCCACCAGAAAAATTAGCATGATAATTAGAAGGTAAGAAGTAAAACAATAACCCTAACATTTTGAAAGTTGATTTAGGCTAACAAGCTGCAGCTTGAAGGAGTGGTTGCTGATTTGCCTTTTCACCTTATTAGTGATACCCAGCAGTAATTCAGTTTCTATCTGGACTTCCTCTTGCAACTTCTCTGAGTCCTAAGTGAAGCTTGGACTTCAGTCTCTTTGGAAGATTATCTGTGGCAAAAGGTTGCAGTTTCTTTTGAAGATCACCTGTGTTGTTGAGCTTGGGGCTGGAGAACATGGATTTTAGCTCATCTTTTTTCATGGATTCTACTTTGTCCTTACTCTTCTCACCTCCCCCAACACAGTTTATGTCCAGGTTTGCTTTCAGAGAGCTGACCCTGCTTATATTGAATGATTTAAGGCCCACCAGTAGATGTAGAAAATAGCGTTGTGTAGACTTTTTCAACCATTTCTACAGCTATGTAAGCATCAATCTCTATAAAATCTCTTATTCCATACCATTCTAGTGATGCACTTCCTAGTCAAACCTTAATTGGTACAGAAATGTGCTAAGCAAAGTGGTTCCAGAGAAAATAACTTATGGATGGTTTATGTGGATTGACTCCGTGTTATCTAGAACTGTTTTTATCTTAGCAGACTTAACTGTATTAGTAAATCTGTTGCTGCTGGTAAAAAGGACACTACTAGCTTATGACATGCAGTGACACAAAATTTCTTGAACAATGCAGATATCTTTAATCAAGAGCCTATAGAAGGAAAATCTTTGAGTGGTCAAGTATTTGCTGCCACGGGGAATTTTAATAGAAAATAAAGATGATCGTGTTGCTTGGTTACTCCTAAATGTGCCAGACACTTGGGAAGAGGAAATTGTCAGCTAAAGGCTTTCAATTTCCACCACGAGAAGCAAGTAAAGAAGTAGAAACCTCCTATGACTGCTCTGAAACAAAACAAAACAAAACTTTATCTTTTGTGGCTGCAGCACCAAAGTATGAAATGAAACTAAACCAAAATGAAAACCAGACTCAAATTATGTAAGTAAATGGATCTGATTAAAGCAAATGGAATTCATAGCTTCATAGGGTTTCTTATTTTAGATTTAGGCATTGGGGAAGAGTTGCCCTGGAAATGGTTGAGGCTATGTCAGAAAATCTGAAGCTAGTGTCTTTAAACCACTAAATTTGGCCAAGCATCTTTTGCTAGTAGAAGTAGACCTCTCCTTAGTTTGGGGAGAAAGCATCTGAATGGTTTTATAAAAAAACACTACTAGTCCTTTTTAGGACCTACCCTTCCTGCCTCTCATTGTTTTCAGCACATGGACTCAAGGATTGCCACATCTCATAATGGAATCACAGGGCCAGTTCTTTAAGATTTAATAGAAAGTTATGGCATCCTGTCTAACTTCTCTTTTGAGAAATAGCTTCTGGCCTGCTACACAGCCATTGTAGAGATTGTTTTACCAAGGGCCATTATGTTTTGATGTGACTAGAGCTGCCTATCATGAAAGTAGATGTTTCCTAACATATCCATTCCTAAAGCTGGGCATGTACAGGTAAGAGACTGAGCTCAAACAAGTCAAAAGTCACAACTAAGTTAATGAGCAAGTAGTGCAGATGCCCATGGCCCCTTCTATGCTGCTTTCTTGCTCACAACTTGAGCCCTTAGCTGCATAGAGAGCTCCTCTATATCCATTTACTGAGGAGGAAAAAAACTTAGAGCTAGTTTAGAGATGATTCTGCATGACATGCTGGCATCATGCAAAAGTGGATAGCAGCAGCATTATAATTCCAAATATGGGTGCCGAAGAAGGGTAGTTAAGGGTGGTCACTTCCTCTTAGCGAATAGAAAGGAGCACATTTGGTTGTTCACTTTGTTTAGAAGGATACATGTCTGGAGATAATGACTGAAGTATAGACCTACAATAATTCATAGGCATAAACTAATTGTTTTGATGGAAAATCAGGGACTTAGACACAGAACTGGAAGTTTAGTGATAAGGAGTTATAGGGCAGAGATATGTGGAAAGATCTGTTCAAATGGACAAAAACAGTAGAATGATGTGTGCTTCATGTAAATGCTCTTCAGAGAGCAAACTGGGAGATGAAGACCTTAATAATCTGATGTACAAAATGATCAGTTCTGTAGCTATTAGTCAGCTTCTTTTCTCAGCCATCACATTTTTGTCCAATGGGCTCTTGAACAGAGTGGTCATGGTGGCAAGGATGGAGGTTATGCATGGACTAAGTAACATCAGTTTCCATTCTTCAAAGCCAATCTGGCTGCAGCCACTGCTGTAGCCTTAATTTGCCAACAACAGATTCTAACTTCTAAGTTATGTGTTTGTGACTTAGCTAGAAGAGAAATGAGTAACTCCCAAGGTTTGCTAAAATACCATAAGAAATTTATCACTTAGTAAAGTCATATTTTAGTCCCATAGTAGATGGTGTATCAAGTTAGATTTTATCAATGTCTTTATTTGGAAGTTAAATATAGATAAAAGGTTTCATGGATGTTGCTTTGACAAAGATAAACTGGATGTTTTATGCTGTTTCAGCCCAGTTAAGCCAAACCTTTCCCTAGAATCTCTGTCTCTTTACAGCTTCAGGTTAGAGTTGGGCAAAAACAAAATTTGTACAAGTTTAAAGGTAAATTAGCCAGGCATGGTGGTGCATGCCTGAAATCCTAGCTACCTGGGAGGCTGAGGCAAGAGAATCACTTGAACCAGGGAGGCAGAGGTTGCAGTGAGCCGAGGTCACGCCAGTGCACTCCATCCTGGGTGACAGAGTTAGACTCCATCTCAAAAAAAAAAAAAGGTAGAAGTGGGGCATAAGACATATGCTATTATAGGACAGCAGACCCCACTGCAGCTTGTGCAAATTGTCACTGAGCTGCTCACTAACATTTTTGAAGTGGGCAGCAGCCAAGTCTGCAGCTCCCTATACTTCCTCCACATATTTTTTTTCAACTTCTAACCTTGGATCAAGTACCCGTGCAGCTTTAGGGTGAGTCCCCAGATTTTTCTTCAGGTTACCCAGCTCATTGCAATTTGGACATAGTTTTAGTTTGTCTTTGTGGGTAGCAGTTTGTTATTTCTTTCCACTGCTTCACAACTACCTTTTTATCCTGACTGCTGTTCCTTGTGATCTACAGGCACATCAAGCCCATCGCCATATGCACAGGCACATGCTTCTTATGAACTCTGTAAGATCTAATCTCTAAAATAACTCCCCTCCTTTGTTTTGTATCACTCATGGAGTTCTTTTTTGATGGAGCCCTAACTGAAACAGTCTATAGAAGTCAGTTTTTAATAAAGAGTTGCCAAGTCTGACCTGCAGACTCTGGCCAAGAGAGATAGATGATAGAAGTACACAGACACAGGTGTTTTTCCTGTGAGAGTGTAACTAGGGGACCCCACAGCATACAGACCCCAAAGAAGGAGTCCAGCCATGCAGCCCTCATATGCTGGAGATGCTCAAATTTATTTTAGAATAGCTTTAATAAAAAAGGTTTCAAGCAAACACCATTTGTGGATAATCAACACTGCCAACCTCCTAAGTAGAGAGCAGTCATGCATGGGGATGATCAAAGGTTGGTTTCCCGGAAAATAGCTAAACAAACTTATTTAGATAAATTCCTTTGTGCTCCCTTGTAACCTACTCTTTGCTATTAGCTGAAGGTAGATTAGGCTACCTTTAGTCATAACCCTAAGATTTTGCAAAACCTTCTAGCCTTCCAAGAATGTTTGTGTCTTTCCTGTAATTTATCCCATCACCCTGATCAATCTCCTACAAAGAATAAGAATTTCCCAATAGTCATTGCCAATCTAATCCCTGTAGAAACAGTAGGCTGATCATTGACCAATTGCTGAACTTTCTTAATTGCCAATGTTTAGAAGTATACATTTAATCTTTTATGTCAGCTGAAAAAACTGTCGCAGTGGACAACTCTAGACACAGGAGCATTATGGGAACTGCCTTTTGTGTTTTCACGACAGCAACTGCTGACTTGGTAAGTACAGAAATCCAGGATATGCCTGAAAGAGAGCATAGGTCTTCACATTTGTTGTCTTCTGCTTCAGAGAACCCATGCTGTTTAGTTGGTCTAAAATATCCTGTTTTAGATGGTGGTCATAAGAAGGTGACTAGGTTGCCCTGTTTAAGTGCTGTGCCCCAAATAACTGGTTTCTATGTTTGCAAAGTTGGTTTAGAAATGAGAGTTGGTTTAGAGGACTATTCCTTTAGGAGAAAAAGTGAGTCCTTCCTAGTGAATAAAATAAAAACCTGGGGGAAGTGATGTTTAGAGAGAAAAACTCTAATCTAAATAAAAGTCACAAAGGAGGTTTAATTTTTCCTAGCATACCAGTATTAGTGCATAAGGCTTAGAAAACAGGCTGGAATTTTATATTTTGTGATAATAGTGGAGAAGAATAATATTATGAATATTTTCTATGGATTTGTTAAAGTATCTTGGAGGGTTCTTTATAGCACCTCAAATTGGATTGAGACTTATGATCTTCATGTTTACCAACCATTATCTACATATCATTAGCTATATACTTATTTTTTTTCATTTTGAAACACATAGGCAGCAGCAAGCATATTTACATCTATAAAGAAAATATATTTTAAAAATTGAATATTTTGTCAAATATCCCTTTTAAAATTAAAAATATAGAAAAAAAAGATAAAAAAAGAAAAAGAAAGACGAATCTACAGTGGTGGGTTACACTTAGAATTCTCCAAAAATAAAAAGCAAAACTGGTTTTAATGCCCTCAACTTAATAATTGTATTTTATCTCTTGTCTTTGGAGGTTAATTACCAAATGTGGTAAGGGAGAAGGGATAGCTGCCCTTCCCCTTTCCTTGTACAACCACTTCCCACAGTACAAACCGATGTGCATAGGATGACATCTCATTTGGATCTCATTCTTTTGTCTTGGAAAACAGATGTCAGTGGTACATGTGTAACCAAAGTAGTTTTTGTAAGTAAATGATAATCTTCTCTGTTCCAGAAACTTTATTTTTACACTCAGAATAATATTTAAAAATATAGACATTAAAAATGTAATAAGGTCTTAAGAATGAAATGCAATATGGGGGCATTTCTTTTTCTACATTTCTCCACAAATAAGGAAGTGTTTAAAAATATCAAAACTAATAGAAATTTATTAGCAACCCTTAGTCTTGAGGTTTTCCAAACCAGTTATTTTCTCAAAAGGCTTTGGGGGCTATGGGATTCATTGTTCATTGGCTCAAAGAAATTGATCATAGTCCCTCCCTAAACAATAAGTTTAAGACTCATCGTAAATTACGGGCAGAGTTTTGTGCTACTTTCTTTACTCTTTTTGCAGAGTCAGAAGCCAGAAATATTTGGTACAAATAAACTTTGACCAAGCTCATGAGGAAAAACCTACTTAGACAGAATGTGAATTGAGTATGCTTTATACTCCATAAGTAACAGGTAAGATGTTTTAAATGTTAAACCCCGTAGAAAATGTCCTACTTTCTGTGTCTCTCCATAAATGTGATTATTTGTGTGATGTGTCAACTTAAATAAGTTCATTTAATTGAAATTCTCTTATATGGAATGATTTTCACAAATTTGAGATTTTTATTATAGTCATTATGAGATACTGATGTGACTACCATTTAAACAAAACAAACGTAGTTAAAATAAATCATACAATAGAAAAATCTAAGTTAGTAGAGCTTTAACTAGACATGGGGAAAATGAATAAATATTCTACTTAAATTTTTGTGACACAGTATCTCTTTTTAAAGAAAATGCATACAAGAAGGCAGAGGGATTGATAGTGCAAAGAATTTAAAGCTGAATTCTGAAATCTACATTCAGGCACTTTTATGTCACAAAACAGAGAAACCAGAATGACTAGTCTCATGTGAGTTCAGTTCTAAGTTTCTTCATCAACTTATTGTGTCCCCTTAGGAAAATTTATTAACTTTGCAGGTTTTCACCATCTGTACTATAGAAATAAAATATTTGGTACTCACAGCTCAATAACTCTGTGAAGAAAACTAGGTCATATTTGTGGCACATCATCAAATCTTATAGAAGAAAGCTCTCTAAAATATGAGGTTTTATTGTATCTTTTCTTTCAAGAAGGAAAAGACCCTAACATTTCTCTAGGCTAAAACAAAGTGGATCTGTAAAAGCATATCTTATTACACAGATATATTTCTAGGCATTTCATCCTCATGTCCTTACCAATATTGGTAGTGATGGGTTATTTCTGTTGACAGATATTTTTTTCTAGAGTAACACATGCAAATTGGTTATTCTAAATAAAGTTAGGATTATAATTTTTTCTGGAGTCATTTGAATTAATCTCCTTTCACTTCAACCAAAAATAAGGAATAATAATTCTCATGAAACCTTGGTAGGGACATAGTTCTTGGTACCTAGAAAGGTGAGAGAAAAATACGGTCATCTCACTTCCAAGAATAAAAGGAAAATGTATTTATCACCACTTTAACATGTTCTTTCAAACTTTAAAAAAGTATTATTAAAAAATTATCTTTTTGTTTTCACATTAAATGCTTTATAAAATGATGTGTGGGAGAACTCAGCAGGGGAAAATTACTTGTAGTTTCTATGAACTGGCTTACTGCCTTTTTGAATTGCAGCAAGTAATTGAAACCTATAAAAATATATCCTCTACTTCCATTCCTAAATACCAAGCTGCCTTTAGGCAAATGCAACTGACCAACATTCAGCCTGAAGAACTAGCATCTTCAACCCCAAGACAGTTCATTTTATTTCTTCTTTTCACATGAACTGTTTTGAAAATTTGACAACAAATAAGCATCTTATTTGGTCTGTTTGCTATTGGGAAAGTATTGTTATAAAATTTAACTATGCAATATTTACATCACTATTCCTTTCAATAGCAAGCTCAACATTAAGTACTTCAACTTGCAATTTCATATTGGTATCATGACCACATTAAATCCATGATTAGTGAGTTTTTGTTGTTCCCAGGTAACTTAAGTCAATATATTATTATTTCTCTGAATAATAACATGTTGTATATTGTCTTGGAAATTTATCAAAATCAGAGTAAAGGTTTGACCAGTGTGACTGCCTAAGAGGATATATGAATTAAAGAGCAATTGAGTCAACAAATGTCCATTGAGCACCTTTTGTAGGTAGAATATGGCTCCAGTCAATACAAATAGTAATAAATATAGACACTGTCTTTTCCTTTAATGAAAACTACTTTTTTATAAAGAGTCTTTCATAATTAGTATCTTATTATCTGGTTTAGTCCTCATAGTATCTCATTGGATCATGTACTATTCTTATGACCGTTTTTCAAACAAAAAAATATTTATAATTTATGTAAACTTAGCAGGTATACAAATCCTGAAGTGGTAGTGCTGGAACTTTAGGCCAATTTAGTCTGATACTAGGGTCTATGCCTCAGCTGTCAATAAAGGCACTGTGTATCTTCACAATAACAAGTTTACATGTGGGCCCCAATTTTAAAATAAGTAAATTTTCCCAAAGCTTTATCCTTAGCTTATTGATTAGATCTCAGATTGTTTGAAGGGTAGGACACAAATGCTTTTTTACCATTGACGTGGCTGTTCTGCTATACTGATTAGATTAACCAGAGTAGCCAGACAACATTTTCCATATTTAAGTACAACCCCTTAGCACAGGATCTGACACACTGGGCTTCCCATCCTACTTCAACCTCTCGGTTTCCATTATAAGAACTGATTTATCTTAGTTTCAAATGGTTCTCATTCTGTAGGACTTTTAGTGTGGGTGTGTGTGTATGGGTGGAGGAAAATACATTCAATTGAATATATTGTTAAAAAAATTTTTTTGGGGGACAGAGTCTCACACTGTCACCCAGGCTGTAGTGCAGTGGTGTGATCTTGGCTCACTTCAATCTCTGCCTCCTGGGTTCAAGCAATTCTCCTGCCTCACTCTCCTGAGTAGCTGGGACTACAGGTGTGTGCCACCACACCCAGCTGATTTTTTGGTATGTTTAGTAGAGATGGGGTTTTACCATGTTGGCCAGGATGGTCTCGATCTCCTCACCTTGTGATCTGCCCACCTCGGCCTCCCAGAGTGCTGGGATTACAGGCTTGAGCCACCGTGCCCAGTCCTAAAATTTTGTATCAGTATCTTAAAGATTGTAATAAAATTTCAAATCTAGGAAAATCAACCTGTGTGAGAGAATTTTCATTTATTGAGCTTACTTATGTTGATATACAAAACAATTATATTCATACAGAAAGTAATACATTTTCTAGTGGGTTTAAGACTTAAAACATCATTTGAAGGCCTGTTAATTTTTGTATATGTCGTATACTCAGTCACACACGACTACCTTTATCTCAACAGTGGAATACCTCATTCTAAGCAAAAGCCAAAATCTCAGCAAGCTATAGTCAGCACTTAAAGAACAGGGTATTGGGGAAACCATTCTATCTTTGGAGAAATAAATCATTGATATGGAAGAAATGATAAACTCTAGCTCTCCCTGCTCCTCTCCTAGCCAAGAATTTGGTAAAGCTCAGTGTCAATTAACGAGTAGAAAAGTATAATCGACTGATGACCCTAGCTGCTGTACACTGGTTTCACCACCTTGTTTATACCAAGGCCAATACAATGAGTCGTTGACTCTGTGTGGAGAGCACTAGGGCAAGTCCCATGAGATGAAGGACTTTTCTAACAGATGGGTATGGCTGTAGGACTCCCCACTGACCTTGCTAAAACTTTATAAGAACTGCAGGACCATGGAAGAATTTTTCTCCTAACCCTCCTTTCCTTTTTTACCTATCTCTCACACACAGGAATCAAACCTGTGGTTTACCATAGCCAAATCCTCTTTGATTGTCATATTGTTTAAAAATATTTATATAAACATTTCAGTTTAGGCCTACAGATTTGACTATTTTTAATAAATTTATGTAGTTTTTCCTAACCAGTTATGCACTGTAGTTCATAGCATTACAAGTTTGTAGGAAGCATTTTACTGGGTTCCCCAAGTAGTAAACACCAAAAGATATAATGTAACATTATACAGGGTAGTGTTATTCTTCAAAATTAAAAATTTCTAAGGACACTTGACTAAAATGTTATATTACAAATCTACTAAATATTATATTTAAATATATTTAAAATATTTATGTGGCCAAATGTAAGTAGCCACATAAGTGTAGAACCTGCAATGCACCAACATTAGAAGAAATAAAAATAAAAATATAATGTTCTGATTCTGCTCTCAGAATAATATCTTTTATGTAATGTGCCAATTAGAAAGTCTACAATTATCCTCAATTCTGCTTACAGTTTAGAAAGAATCCATGACAATTTGTAGAAAAATCTAAACATTCTAAAATGTATAGACAGAAAGAAAGCAACATAGTAAAATAATTGTTTGTTCAGTTAGCTTACAAAAGAGATGAAAAATAAATGTGATAGATATTTGTGAAATGTTGAAAATGTGTCATATAGAAAAATTGTTGATATTTTCCAGTTTATCATCAGAGACAGAACAAGAATTAGTGGCTGACAGTTGATAGTAGGCAAGATATTATTCAATATGAAGAAAAACATTCTCACAATAAGTGTTAGAGAATCAATTACTTCAATTTAGTATATTTTAAATGTTAGTGAATCCTAATTATGGAAAAATAGAATATATGTATATTTCCAGTACTCTTGTAAATAGAAACATGAATATATTTCAATAGGTTGCTCACAGAAATGAATGACACATTAGCACAGGAATCAAGGACGAAGTTTTAGCACAAAATATCTCCTAAAGAAAACCTTCACCTAGAAGATGTTTCCTCAGATTTAATGACCTCAGTTACGTGTTCCCACCAGTTCTTCATAACTTTCCTAGCGTGCTCTATCCCAGCATCAGCAGGCACTTCACAGAGATCCAGTGGCCTTTGCTCCTGTCTCTGCTGTCTGATTTCTTTTCAGGCCTAGGTCAACATTTTTTTACCTTGCTAACCCATGTTCCCTCTAAAATTCTGCAGCTTGATGTTTCTGTGTGTCTACCACCATCCTCAGAAGTAAAGAGTAAGTAGAGACTGTCAAATTACATCAACATAGGAAAACACTAAGAATACTTATTAGTAACTGGATACCTGGGTGTATATATATTTATAGATTCCTGTATAAAATCTATCTATAAAATATAAAGGTATAACATATATACACACACATCCGTATGTTATATATGTATATATATAACATGCTTATAGGTAAAACGAATGCTTCCTCCTCAAATGACATATATCCTATAGAGAACAAAGGAACCATTCATTAATTCATGTATTCAACTATGATTCATAAAAAAAAAAACAGTGTCCTCTGCAGCAACATGGATGCAGCTTGAGGCCATTATTCTAAGCCAATTAACACAGGAACAGAAAACCAAATATCACATGTTTTCACATATAAGTGGAAGTTAAATGCTGAGTACATTTGGACATGAAGATGGGAACAACAGATACTGGGAAGTACTAGAGAGGGGAGAGACAGACGGAGTCACAAGCTGAAAAATCACCTGTGGTCACTACCTGGGTGATGAGATCAATTGTACTTCAAACCTCAGCATCAAGCAATATACCCATGTAACAAACCTACACATGTACCCACTGAATCCAAAACAAAAATTAAAAATGAAATAATGCATTATAATGTAAAATATACATTCATAAAATACTTTGGTATGCTAGGGACAAGGAATACAAAATTAAGAGTATTTACTGTCCAAAGATATTTTAGAGAACATGGGCTAAAAAATACTATACTATGTCCTTTTATACTTGTGCATTCCTGCATACAGGTGTCCAGTAAGAGTTGGCTGATGAAAGGATAGAGAATTTCTCTGCTGTGGCTCAGCGCACCTTCTCCTGGCTCTTTTCTGACTCTGAATGTGGTCAATGCATTTTCAAAGGGGAAGGAGAAGAGATGAAAACTTGACATATAAATCAATAAACAAAATTTAATACTGCAATTTCTAACAAAGATAATTAGCCAAAAACGTTGTTTACTAACCCAAAGACTACTTAAGGACATGCACACCCACACACACACACACACTCACTGTCTCTCTCTCTCTCTCTCTCTCACACACACACACACACCCATAATTCTCCATGGGAAAAGGTCAATTGGAAAAACTACATAGAGACCACAGTTTTAGACCAAGAACGTCTTAATGAATTGATGGATGGAATGAATCTGATTTTCAGCTGCAAGTTGCCTTCCTTCTTTGATGGTTACAGAGCAAGATATGACCATCCCAGAGACGCCACAGGCCTGCCCCAGAGACTATTTGGAGCCTAAAAATTCATGGGGCATTTTCGGTCTACTCATAGGAGCTGGATGTCTAGAATTATCTCCAAGGCATTTGTGGCCATCATGATAATTTCAGAAGTGTCTTTTTAAAAGGTCTTACTGGCTCCTTTACAAAGTTAATTGTAGTTGTCTGATTGCTGAACTAGTTCCAGTAGTTAATTTGCTGAGGCTGTAGGCTTTCAGTTCATGTCAGTTTTGATTACTGTGGTTCTGCTGTCTACCTACTCTTCAATGAGCATTGCCAAATCATAACAGTAGAATCTATTTCCTGTGTTTCAATAGATAAATCAAGGCCATCTTCTTCTAAGTAAATTTTTAGTTACTTTATCATAATGCATTACCTTGAACAATCACTATTGCAATGCACCTACTATTCCTGTCTACCTACACAGTCTCTTGAGAACTTTCACCAGACATTTCACTACTCATAGAAGAAACAAGAGACAGTTGTCTACTAATTTGAAGACTTCAACATCTATACTCCTTATTTAGATCAGTTACAAGGAGACTAAGTTAAATGCATTCCAGGGCAATGTCAAGTCAAATTTTTCCATCTGGAGAAGCACATTTTCTATATGCTTTCCCCAATATCTTTACTCATGCCTTTTTAAAAATAATATTCTGGAATTAGGGTCAAGAGGTAGGGTTCAGGAAGGGGATACAGAATTGTGTGAGAAAGCTGGCTTTAGAGTAGGGGTCATACTGATCACCACTCTGGAGTCCCTATTCCAATCATCTTGAGTGAATAATTACCAGTTCCTAATCACCCATAATTTGTTTAGAAACTCACTCAGAAACTCAATCAATCATACCTCATTTTGTAAAAGTAAATACCTAAAATAAAATAATAATATACTTTAGGGCCTTATCGAGGACTTTTTGAAAATATAAACATCCTAAATTTGTTCTCTTACCTTTATCAATATATAAACTTCTTTTCTTTAGAAGGAAAAACAACAATGGGTTACTTATGTATGTTTGCTTACTTCTTATGAAAGCTATACTTCATAAGTATTAATTTATGTACTACGTTTATCTTAATATTCAGTAACTCTATTCTTTACAATGAACTTTGCCAGTTTTTTTAGCATGGACATTATCAGTCTTTGATTATTAAGATTTCTTTCTAAAGAAATTAGAAAACTCCTATCAACAAAGATGTGTTTGCTGTATGCATAGGAAACCCCCAGTACAAATAGTCTTAATAAGAAAATTATTACCTCATGTAATAAGAATTCAAGGTGCAAGATATGATCAAGGTATAAAATATGGAAGCTGTGACTTAGCTTCTCTTTGCTGTACTCCAATTGCAGGTGTTATAGCTAGAGTTGGCAATGTCTATTGGAAGGAAGTGTTTGTATTTTCTTATGTCTTCTTAGCAAAGAGGATCTACTTTCCAGACGTCCCACAGAAAACTTCTCTCACATTGCACTGTCTTGCATTTGGTTATATGCCCCTTTCTAAATGTAGAGGGTCGAGGAGAATATGATTGCCTTAAGCTAACTATTTAGTCAAGCACAGATGATTTGGAAAGCAAAAAGTATACATGAGGGTGGGCTTTCTTGTAAAAAGTATGAAAATTTATATTAGTTCTTTCAAAACTAAAGAGCAGATGGCTTTCATTTGGGCAGAAAAAACCATACATGAGGCCAGGTGCACTGGCTCATGCCTGTAATCCTACCACTTTGGGAAGCCACACCAGATGGATTGACTGAAGGAATTCAAGACCAGCCTGGGCAATACAATGAAACCCTGTCTCTATGAAAAGTACAAAAAATTAGCCAGGCTTGGTGGCATGTGCCTGTAATCCCAGCTACTGGGAAGGCTGAGGCAGGAAAATTGCTTGAACCATGGAAGTAGAGGTTGCAGTGAGCCTTTTTCATGCCGCTGCACTCTACCCTGGGTGACAGAGAGGAACTCCAGCTTAAAAAAAAAATACATTAATCATGGAATCTGTGTAATTTTAAAAGAGTATATTCAAAAATAGTAATATTCTACTGAAAATTTATTAAATAACTCATAATCTAAAAAATGTGATTTTAACATCTCTGTATTAGATTTGATTGGATATCTAACATGTTTTTAAAATAAATTATCTAATATCAATGAAGATATATCATACCAAAAGATTATTAAAAAACCATTTAAATTTACCACAAGCTTCCTTTATGTTCAGATCACTCACTCTTTTTGTTTAGTCTCCAAAAGGTAAAAATCATAGCTGCTGTAATGTAGCCTAATAACTCTTGCTACAAATAGTGCTTTTGATTTTCAGTTAGTTTGATGATTTATAATACTTATGAAATCTTACTTCTTCTCCTCCTTGAAAGATATAAGAAAAATTCACCATATGACAACTTCTTTTCCAAAGAGATTATCACTGTCAATGGCCTTGTATTGGATGAGAAGGATTGATGTTTTAGGGATTCTCAAGATAAAAAACATTAATTCATGATAAGTACCTTTGTAGGTCAAATGGTCTGGTCATGCAGTAAGAAAACTCACTTATCTTAGTCTTACTCATCATTTATCAAGCTAGTTGATCATGAATTTATATTATGGCAGAATAAAAGTTAATGTCTGATGGGATCTTGTTTCCTAGATAGTTTTGGAAACGTTGAGTTAAGGAGTGGTGAAATGAAAGTAATTAATAATCACAGAAGGAGGATTTGGCTTGGAAGTTTTAGAAGGTTGAGTCTCTGTCAGCAGAAGTGGAGACAGAATTTGTGATGCAAGGTGTTTATCAGGTTATCAACACATGTGAAAGGAAAAGGAAGAAGCAGGAATGGACAAGAGGAGTAGATGAATAGTGAACCATACCTGACAACACCAAGCCTAACTGATAGAGAACTCTGAGCATCATCCCCAGATTTGGTGCACATTGGGTCAGAATTTCTGAGCCCCTATATCTTCACCATGCTCACTCAGCAAGTGTGTGATTCTTGAGAAAATGATGTCTCTTCAAGTGGCTGTCTGTAGATGAGACAGACATTGAAGGGGATGAGAGCTGGAGACTGTCTGCTGACTGCAGTTCCTACAACTGGGCACAAGTTCTTATTTGAGAGGTGATCTGAGCAGTTAATCTCTGTGTCTACAGTAGTCCTAATTGGTATTTCTCATATTCTCTTTTCCATATACAACCAGAGAGCTACTCCTCCAGGTTTCCTGTGGGCTTCTCTTCCTGAGGAGAAAGTGACAGTCTGCAAACAGGGAGCCCAAAATATGTGCTCATTTTCAGATTAGGATAGAAACATCCATTGGCCAAATCAACACAGCTATAGTGAGTAATTCAATCAGGCTCTTGCTGTATTTGCTAGTAAAAGGTTACCTCCTTTGTAGAACAGAGTATTTATTTAACCCCTCAGAGTACATATTGTAGGTTCAGAAAGCACAGAGTTCCCCAGTGGGTCATCAGGAGTGAGAATAAACAAGGTCATTTATTTCGCCACTTGGTTTCTGGACCTGTGCATCATACTGGGAACACTGTCCATATAAAACTTTTTAATGCATATACTGCATTCTGGAGGAAGGTACCCCATTCTTACAAAATAATGCTTCTCAGCTAGTTCTTTATTTGTACCTTCACAGCCTCTCCAGCACTCTGGCAGACCAGCACTTCTGGATAATGGAGTAAGTGATATATCCAGTGAATCCTGTGGGCATCACTAATTCCCACACCTTCTTTACTGTAAAGTGTTTTCCTGTTTTTTTTTGTTTTTTTTCTGGTGTGATGTGCTTTGACAGCAACTCCACTATATCAGTCACTCCATAAGATCTTACATAGTTGTATTTGCTGAGGTTCTGTGAGCAAGTAAGGGAATCCATACTCATAATAGGTGTCTATGCCTATGAGAGCAAATGACTGGATCTTCTAGTATGAATGGAGCCCATTTTGTCTTCTCAAGAAATTTTGTTATATTGGAAGCTAACAAGTGTTCTCTGTTGCCGGCAGGTAAAACATTAGTTGGTAGCAGAAACTAGTTCAGCCTTGACAGTCAGAAACTCATGTTGTTGGATCCATGCATAGTTTCTATATCTGCCACCACAGTCACTCCATTTATATGTCTATTATATCCACTTTGAGGTGGTTGTTGCCAGAAATCACTGACAACATCAAGTATTGATTTAGTACTCTTTTATGGTGAATGCTTTCTAGTGGCCATTAATATGTAACATAAAAATCTGCACTTCATGCCAACTCTCATATGTTTAATCACATGCTATTGAAGATGCGTGCTTAAACTTGACTTTGCATTTTTTTTTTCCTTTCCAGGGCCCTGATCAGCTTTCCAGGCCATTCACTGTTACTCATAAGTGCTTTTACATTCTAATCTCAGGAAGCTTCTTTCTCAACACAAAGCATATGAGCAGGGACACTGCCCAAACTTATCAAGCTATGCCCGTTGTAAGGGTTCATGGCAGTCTTTCAAGGCCATCTCTAAGTGAGGTTACAATGCAGCTAACATCCATTTTTGGCTTACGCCCACACATTAAACCAACACAATAATAGTCTGAGTTTTTTTTTTCTCTTCCAGCTGGTCATATGGGGGACCCGGCTATGACAATAGTTGTGAACTCAAGGGCATGCATGAGTGCAATAATGGTAGATGTCATTGTCATCTGGGTTTCCTACTCATGCAGCTTTCTTATGCTCTGTGGTCCTTCTTGTGTGCCATTTGCATATACCTCTTTCATCTTATGCCAAATTTCTGCTAGGCCCATCACTTATAACTTTGTTGCTGGCAGATCCAGCTCTGGATGAGTAGGTCCAGACACATGGTCAGCTATTCTGTCTATTGTAGGGCCTAATAGCATTCCACAAGTTGTTTTGGAAAGATAGGTAATTGTCTACTTTATTTGGCATGATCATGCTCCAGTACCCTTGGGATTTTTCAGAAGGCATGATTTTCTCTAACAAATGGCATAGCTTTACTCCAGAATCCCAGGGGCCCAGATTATAATCCTTACACTGAGACTCACCACAAATTCCACACTGCCTCTTTTCTACTAGCCATGATATCTCCAGTGCCATAAGGTCTGCAAAACCACATGACTCTAGTACCAGGGCAACTTTCACTGTAACCTGGATCAGCTGTAGGGCGATTTTCTGTTCTGAGATCTTTCCAAAGCTAACAGCATTTCGTTTCAGGCAGCATGTGGGCCTGAGCAGTATTCTTAGTTGTGTAGGATGCTGCCATAATAATCTAAAATATGTACCAGTACTATTCTTTGTTCATGTACTATTCTTTGTTCATGGTAGGAAGTGCAAAATGCAATAATTTTTCTCTTATTTTGGAGGGGATGATTCAGCATACACCTGTCCACTGGGCCTTTAAAAGTGGTATGGATGTGTTGGCCTCTTCACTGTCTGTAGAATTATCTCCAACTCTCTGGAGTATGTGTATCTTATTGAGATCTTTAGCATTGTCTTGCTCACTTGGCCTGATGAATGTAATGCCATTGACATAATGGATTAATGTAACGTTCTGTCAGATATCTTGATGATCCAAATCTCTTTAGATTATGCTAATATATATCTATATATTTGGCATGATCTTGCTCCAGAAACCTTGGAATTTTTCAAAAGGAATGATTTTCTCTCTCTCTCCCTCTCTCTCTTTCACACACACACACACACACACACATATATATAGAGAGAGAGTGTGTGTGTGTTACTTAGCCAGTAAATATATACTGTTGTGTGTTCCATATGAATATGAATTGTTTATAATATTTTTCAGATTGGCAAAGAAACAAATGTATTTATTAAATCAGAGGCCATATGTCATATTCTTGAGGCCATATTACTCTGCTTTATAAAGCAAAGAAATCCATTTGACATAGTGGTTCCAGTCAGGCTAATACTTCATTGAATTTGAGTAATCTGTCATTTTCCATGATCCATCTATTTGGAATTAAATGAAAAAATGATTGGGAACACAGCCCTACTTTAGATTATTGGGGTCACAAATCCCTATCACGCCTTCATGATAGGCATGATGGCTAGGAGTGGGGCAATTTTAAAGGTATCCACTTTACTTTTTCAATATTATAGCTCTTATACCAAGGCAAAAAAAATGAGGCTTGTTACAAGTATGCCAAATATGTATCTCAAATATATACCTACGGAGACCAGAGAAGTGCCACTGAGTAGGTCTGTAAACCCAGTGGAACCACTGGCTGACCCTGACCAGGATTCTATCTATTACTTGGCCTGCATATGATACCTCTCTTATGGGACTGTAATGACGGTGAAGATTCTGGTTACCAATGCACAACTCAAACCCTGTGTCCAACAGTCTCAAATGTCTAAATATCCTCCTTTTAAAAATATACAGTTACCTGAGAAAATGACCATAGGCCACTTTGGAAAAGTAGTGGAGAAATCATTGGTGTTTATACTTGCTGTGAGGTCTTTCTTCATAAACAAATTGGAAAAAATTTAGTCAATGAGTTCCATATCTGAAAACAGGTTCAACCTAAAATTGGACAAAGAGCCATAATTTTTACTGGGGTGACATCTATCAGCTATTATAAGAATGAATAAGTAGCTGATAGAAGTCAGTTACTTATTCATTCTTATTTCTTCTGATGGCAAGGATGTCTATCTATTTTTTGCCTTTAGGTAATGATTTTCTTTTAATCACTTCAGTAACTCTCTACAGGTCAGATAACCTTGGCTGTCACTCCAAACTTATAATTCATTACAATAATTGCAACATCTTTCTTTCTGGTTCTGAAGCAACATCATCTGGCGTCTACTTTTGGGGGGTTATTTTAATCCCAGTGATATCATTGAGACAAGTTCTGTAACAGCCTCTTCTACCACCAACGCTGGCCCAGAGGAGAGGCAACCACTAACATTTTTAATGATACTCATTCTCCTGTCACCTTTGCATTCCTTATGGCCTTGATATGGGGTTGTGTCTCCAATGGAATACAATCATCTGAAGGATTTTCACGACATAGGTTGTATATCTATTTCCAAATATCCACCCCTTTTAATCCATTCCTTCACTATTTGCCAAGGCAATTCTGTCCTTTCAACTTCCTTCCTATAGGCCATCACTTTTCCTATGCTTCTAAGCATCATCCTAGAAGGAAGTTTGCCACCTCTCCCTGACTCCTTGCTAAGTTTTAAATCTAGTGTCTTCTGGGTGCCCTTTAAAATAAATACATTCTTCCTGACCTAATTGCATATTCAAACGACCTTTTTTAAGCATCTTCAGAATCTAGTTATTTCTTTACTCTCCTGTCCCCTGCCATTCTGTGCCACCTAAGTCTTCCAATTACTTGTGATACAGTCTTCCCCCGTCCATCAAGCCCAGTAATGCCCCAGGAAGGTTACATTGTAACTTAATCCTAGTTATTAGCATAGAGGCCATGGGTAGAGGTGAGGTCAAATTCTGGGAAAGTAAGACCTGTTATCTTAGAAACTCTGCATTTTCTTCCACCATGAGGATAAGAGGGTGTGTGTGTGTGTGTGTGTGTGTGTGTGTGTGTGAGTGTGTACGCTTCTTCAGGCTCAGAAGTTTGGGAGGAGAGTGGGAAGTTAAAATATAATAGAGAAATCCACTCAAACATCATCATCCCATTCATAGACATCCACTCAAATTTCAGAGTCTCAGAATGTCTTAACCAAGGTCCTGACCTTGACATAAGAGACCTGACTTTATCTGTCATTTAATTTTCTTTACAGTTCTGTCACTCCGACATTTATTTCACAGGCATAGTCTTCAGCTTCCTCTGCTCTTCTGCTGCAGGAAATGAGAGCTTTGATACAACCAAGATCATCTGATTTCCACCTGTGTTTTTCAATTGCCTTTTACGCACCCTCTGTTGTTATCTTTCTGTAGAAATAATCATTCCATACTAAAACTCATCAGTGTATCCCATTCTACCAGCACCATCCCAACTCATCCTTGTTAAGATTTTAACAACTGGACTACCATCTTGCATCCAGGACAATTTGTGTTCCCCCTACTACCAGTGACAGGGCCTTCATTTAACAGAACGTTGATTAATCCAAAAACCCCATCTTATTGCCCACTTTCTTGGACCAGTTTTGATATCTATGGTCTCAATTTGAGTTTCTCTGAAGTGGAAACTGAGACACTATAGGGTGCAAGAGATTTATTACAGAGCAATACCTATGAAAGGGAAGGAAAAGAACCATTGGACAGAGGAAGAAGTGGAGATGAAGGCTCTCCAAAGCCTTGGCTAACTCAGAGGGAAATCTGGCAGTGATTCATGACTCTCAGTTGTTCCTCATCAGGCTGAGGTATGTCAGTGCAGCTGAGATAGACCCTAAATGATGGGACCAATGAAAGCCATCTGCTAACTGCACTATGTATCTGGGCAACAAATTACCTTGAAGAGAGAGATGGGTGGTAGAATGTCATGTTTATACTGGGGTAGAAAAAGCTGTCTAAATGACATTCTAGCTGCTCTCTTTATTTTTTGTAAAGCCAGAATTAAACAAATCCAGATAGACAAGAAACTGTCTTAATTCTAAATGATCTTAGTAAAGAAAATTCTAAAACCTTTATTTCAGAAGTGTGCTAAGGTAAAACTATGCTAGTTTGAAGCAAACAACTATTTAACAACTTGTTCAGAAAACGTTTATTTTTCCTTCCTGTCGATGCAGAGAATTATAAGGCTGAATACACTGTGAGTATAATTAACCAGACTCTTATTGTTAGGTCAACCATCCTGGAAAGCTAAGCACTCTGTGTGCCCAGAGACAATCTTTCTCTTAAAGACACCACTATGTTCCTCCCTAAAGATAAGTAACACAGATTTAATGTAGAAAAAAAAGGACAATAAATAAATAAATAAAAGATCTACATAAACTGGTGGACTTTATGAATTTGCATTGTAATTTTCTTTCTACTTTTCTAACAAGTATTCTATATGATTGTTTCATATAAATAAGTACTACTTTAAAATATTTACTCCCAAGTATTTCAAATATCATAACTCACTCTCCCTTTAGGAAGAATGTTCCAGCTAAGAATTTGTACCTTGGGTTTTATAAATATAATTTCATTGATTGGGTAGCATTTTGTAATGCAGAAATATTTGTAATTTTAAATTCTTTGTGATTCCATAGCATATGAGAACATCTCTATTTTGTTCAGTTCTGCCTAAATTTTATGTTATTACTATGTGACAGTCATTATATGAGGGGCTGGGAATACAAAAATAAATAAGATTTAGGCAACACATTATTAGCTGCTCATGAGAATGTTATATTTGAAATTAAACTGGGCTTTTAGTATACAAGAGAGTGTACATGGCACCCTGAGACTTTTTCATTAGGAGACTTACACAGAAGAAAGAAAACTTCATTACCTATATTTTATGCTGAACTGGATTCTGTATATTTTATACTGACCTGTGATTCCTGTGTATGTGATGAGACATGAATCTCTGCTATGTCTTAGATGTAGATTCCTAACTTCTTAGGGTTCAAGTTGACATATCAAAGGGTCTAACCAAAAAAGTACTGTGAAAGAGCTTGTAGTCAGACCCTCACTACCCTCAAGTTCTTTGGTTCTTGATAGGAAAGGAAAGAACACTTGTGCCTAGTATGCCTTGAACCAGAGCCTGTCTCAAAAACAAGTGTAAATGTTAATGTAATAACATTTCAAATTCAATCATGCTTTTTACTTTTCATGTATTATGAGTTAACACATCTCTTCATAGGAGGTTTTGAGTCATTGATGTTACTGAATTTTCTATGTGGAGCTACACAAAGATATAAAGAAATGGAAAGGAAATGATTCATGCACCTTTTCTGGAATCAATAATCTCAGAGTTTGACTGATTAGTGTCTTCAAATGCTATCAGAATTGATTTCAGAACCCAGAATAAAGGTGTAGGTGGTGCAGGAACAATTATTGTTCTTACTGTGAATTCCAATTTTTTTTTCTGGTTTCAGAAGGAAAAGCCTAAAGGAAAATGTAGGTCAAGTGCTTTTATCCCATGCAACTTTAGAAGAGCAATCATAAAATCACAGTGACTGGCTCTGATTTTCAATGACAGAAAAAAGAAGAGCAATAGCTGAAAAAGCAATGAGCAACTATTTTAAAGTACTATTTAAAAATACATAGCAGCACGTATAAGTTTTTTTAATTAGAAATAGACTTCATTGATTTAGTCTAATTTGACTTTGGCTTATTAAATTTGGCTTTCTATGTGACAAATGCTGGTTACTATCATATTAATGTGACAAAGTGGGAAAAAAAAACTAAAACATATGTTTATAAGGCATCATGTTTAACATACTACAATTATCATACAGTCCTTAACAAAATGATTATTTCCAAGCCTGTAAATGTTTAAGAGGATATGGTTGCTTTGTTCATTCCTCTAATTATTGTAAAATTAGATTTACTAAATTTTTTATTTACAGGTATTATATTAATTTAAAAAATTATAACAATTTAAAGTACCCTATTATCTGAAAAGCAGATTTTTAATTTCTAAATGAATGTTTTCATATTTCAACAATAATGTTATTTTAGTCAGGACAGTATCCATTTAGTTAATATTATAATTAAATATCTAATGAAACTTTCTATTGTATTAAAATTGCTTATGATGAATCTGCAATTCCAACATATTAAAAATGTTACAAGTACGACTAAAGTATATGTGTGACCTGAAAAACAGGCATATCTCATTTTATTGTGCTTCAGTTTATTGTATTTTGCAGGTAATGCATTTTTCAAATTGATTCCTTATGGCAACCCTGTGTCAAGCAGGTCTTTTGTGGCCATTTTTCCAACATTATGAGCTCACTCCTTGTGTCATATTTTGGTAATTCTCACAACATTCAATCTCTTCTTGATTAATATATCTGCTATGGTGATCTATGATAAGTGATATTTGATATTACTATTGTAATTATTTGGGGGTGTCACAAACTGCACTCATATAAGATAGTGAACTTAATAAATATTATGTGTGTTCTGACTGTTCTACTGGCTGGCTGCTCCCCCATCTCTCCCCTTTCCTTGGACCTCCTTATTCCCTAAAATATAAGAATACTGAAATTAGGTTAAATAACAACCCTACAGTAGCCTCTAGGTGTTTGAGTGAAAGGAAGATTTGTACATCTCTCATTTTAACTCAAAAGCTAGTAATAATTAAGCTTAGTGAGGAAGGCATGTTGAAAGCCTAGACAGGCTGAAAGCTAAGCTTCTTGCAGCAAATAGTTATCCAAGTTGTGAATGCAAGAAAAAAAAAGTTCTTGAAAGAAATTAAAAGTGCTACTCCAGGGAGCATACAAATGATAAAAACATGAAACAGCCATTGCTGGTATGGAGAAACTTTCAGTGGTCTGTATAGAAGATCAAACTAACCACAACGTTCCCTTAAACCAAAGCCTAATCCAGAGCAAGTCCCTAATGCTCTTCAGTTCTATGAAGACCGAGGGAGGTAAGGAGACAAAAAGAAAAGTTTCAACTTAGCAGAGGTTGGTTCATTAGTTTAAGGAAAGAAACTGGCTCTGCAACATAAAAGTATAAGGTGAAGCAGCAAATGGTGATGTAGAAGCTGTAGCAAGTAATCCAGAAGATCTAGCTAAGAGAACTGATGAAAGTGGCTACACTAAACAATAGTCTTTCAACATAGACAAAACAGCCACAGCCTTCTATTAGGAGAAGATGCTGCCTAGAATTTTCATGACTAGAGGGGAGAAGTCAATGCCTGATTTCAAAGCTTCGAAAGACAAGGTCTCTTGCTAAGGGCTTATGCAGCTGATGACTTTAAGTTGAAGCCAATGCTTATTGAAAATTCTGAAAATCCTAGGGCCCTTAAGAATTATGCTAAATCTACTGTGCTTGTGCTCTCTAAATGAAAAAACAAAGCCAGCATGACAGCACATCTGCTTACAGCATGGTTTATTGAATATTTTAAGCCCACTGTTCAGATCTACTATTCAGAAAAAAAGATTCCTTTCAAAATTTTACTGCTCATTGACAATGCACCTGGTCAGCCAAGAGCTGTAATGACAATGTGCATGGAGATTAATGTTGTTTTTATGCCTACAGTATCCATTCTGTAGCTCATAGATCAAGGAGTAATTATGATTTCTAAGAATACCTTTTGTAAGGCTATAGCTGCCATAGATAGTGACTCCTCCAATGAATCTAATAAAGTAAATTGAAAACCTTCTGGGTAAGGTTCACCATTCTAGATGCCATGAAGAACATTCATGATTCATGAGAGGAGGTCAAAATATCAACATTATTAAGGGTTTGGAAGAAGTTGATTCCAACCCTCATGGCTAACTTTGAGAGATTCAAGACTTCAGTGGAGAAAGTAACTGCAAATAATGTGGAAATAGCAAGAGAACAAGAATTAAAAGTAAAGTCTGAAGATCTAACTGAATTGCTGCAATCTCATAATAAAACTTAGGAGTTGCTTGTTACAGATGAAAAAAGGAAGTGAATATTCACTACTCCTAGTGAATATGCTGTGAACATTGTTGAAATTACAACAAAGGAATTTTAAATATTACATAAACCTAGATGACGAAGCAGCAGAATATCAACTCCAGCTCTGAAAGAAATTCCACAGTGGATAAAAATGGCACCAAACAGCATCACATATGACAGAGAAATCTTTCATGAAAGAGTCAATTAATGGCACAAACTTCATTGTTTTATTACTTAAGAATTTTCCACAAATACCAGAATCTTCAGCAACCACCACTCTGACCAGTCAGCAGGCATCAACCTCCAGACAAGATCCTCCACCAGCGAAAACATGACTCACTGAAGATTTAGATACTTAGCTTTTTATTTCTTAGCAATAAAGTATTTTTAATAAAGGTACATAAATTATTTTTAGACTTAATGTGATAGTACACTTAATAGACTATAGCATGTTATGTACATAACTTTTGTATACACTGGGAAATCAAAAAGTTCATGTGGCTCACTTTAGTGTGATAGTCTGGAACTGAACCCAGAATATCTCTGAGGTATGACAGCAGCTCAAAAATTGTAGTGCTGAGAGTGGGCCCCACTCTCTGAACCAATTTTATCAGGAAAAGGAGAGGGGACCAGGTGCAGTCATTAGTGCCTTGTTTTTGTTTTTTTTTAATGAGTATATTTTATTGCACTTTAGGTTCTGGGGTACATGTAAAGGACATGAAGGATTGTTGCATAGGCACATACATGGCAATGTGGTTTGCTGCCTCCATCCCTCCATCACCTATATCTGGCATTTCTCCCCATGTTATCCCTCCCTAACTCCCTACTTCCCACTGTCCCTCCTCTAGTCCCCCACAACAGACCTCAGTGTGTGATGTTCCCCTCCCTGTGTCTATGTGTTCTCATTGTTCAACACCCACCTATGAGTGAGAACATGCAGTGTTTGATTTTCTGTTCTCGTGTCAGTTTGCTAAGAATGATGATTTCCAGGTTCATCCACGTCCCTAGAAAGGACATAAACTCATTGTTTTTTATGGCTGCATAGTATTCCATGGTGTATATGTGTCACATTTTCCCTGTCCAGTCTATCATTAATGGGCATTTGGGTTGGATCCAAGTCTTTGCTATTGTAAACAGTGCCGCAATGAACATACATGTGCATGTGGCTTTATAATAGAACAATTTATAATCATTTGGATATATACCAAGTAATGGGATTTCTGGGTCAAATGGAATTTCTATTTCTAGGTCCTTGAGGAATCGCTACACTGTCTTCCACAATGGTTGAACTAATTTACACTCCCACCAACAGTGTAAAAGCGTTCCTATTTCTCCACATCCTCTCCAGCATCTGTTGTCTCCAGATTTTTAAATGATCACCATTTTAACCTGCGTGAGATGGTATTTCAATGTAGTTTTAATTTGCATTTTTCTGATGACCAGTGATGATGAGCATTTATTCATATGTTTCTTGGTCACATATATGTCTTCTTTTGAAAAGTGTCCGTTCATATCCTTCACCCACTTTTGAATGGGTTTGTTTTTTTCTTATAAATCTGTTTTAGTTCTTTGTAAGTTATGGTTATAAGTCCTTTGTCAGATGGGTAGATTGCAAAAATTTTTTCCCATTCTGTTGATTGCTGGTTGACACCAATGATTATTTCTTTTTCTGTGCAGAAGCTGTGGAGTTTAATTAGATCCCGTTTGTCTATTTTGGCTTTTGTTGTCAGTGCTTTTGGTGTTTTGGTCATGAAGTCCTTGCCTATGTCTATGTCCTGAATAGTTTTGCCTAGGTTTTCCTCTAGGGTTTTTATGGTGTTAGGTCTTATGTTTAAGTCTTTAATCCATCTGGAGTTAATTTTAGTGTAAGGTGTCAGGAAGGGGTCCAGTTTCTGCTTTCTGCACATGGCTAGCCAGTTTTCCCAACATCATTTATTAAACAGGGAATCCTTTCCCCATTGCTTGTTTTTGTGAGGTTTGTCGAAGATCAGATTGTTGTAGACGTGTGGCATGATGCTGATGGAAGTCAGGGGCCAAATCCACTGGTTTCCATTAGTGTTTTTCTAACTTTAGCATGCATCAGAATTGCCTGTAGGTTTGGACCTGTGAATTCGCCTTTCTAACAAGCTCCCATATGGTGATTGTGATGAAGCTGCTGCCAATGTGGGGAGCTCACTTCACTGAGATGGATGGACATGAACCTGAGTGGGTCTCTATGGGCTCTTTCCTTCCCAGCATCCTGTGTCCAGCTGGTAGCAGCTCCTGACATACCTTTAGAGAATTTCCCCTCCTCAACTCTTAGACCAAAAGATGTGATACTCACCTACCTCCCAGTGTCAGAGGCAGGCACGTGCACCATGTCTGGCCAATCAATAGACTTTATACCTCGGCTCCACTGAGTGACCAGTTCAGCGATGGGCATATCACTTTATAGAGTCCAGTGAGAGTCAATGCTGGGACTTCTGCTGTAGCCCTTGGGAAGAGGTGTTAAGTTGGCAAGGTGTGAACACTGCTAGTGGCCACATTGCCTTTGTACAGGAAGAGCTTGCCTGAAGATGAAACAGGCAAAGGAAAATAGTAGAAGAGACTAAAAGAGGCCAAGTTTTGATGATACCCTTTTATTCCCTGGATCCAGCCAAGCCTGAGTCTAGATCTAATTTTTCAGGTACATGAGCCAATAAATTCCTTTTTTACTTAAAAAAATTGTAGTGCTTCAGTAAAGTTTTTGGCACTGACTTCAAATCTGAGCCAGGTCAGGATGTTTCTTTTGAATTTTTGGAATGCAAGAGGTTTATGAAAACTAGTTTGAAGTAATAAATTGCATCATAAGATTTTATCAAGTGTAGTGTAAACTTTTGGAAATAATTTGGGAGAGAGGTATGTGTTGAAATTTGAGGGTACCAAATAGCTGACATAAACAGAAATGCAAAGGGAGGGACAGAGGGTGTATGAAGTAGAAAGACCAGTCAGTCATATTTGTTTTATTGATTTCATTATTTTGCCTTGAATTGGCTCAATAGACAGATATTGGGACACATTTCTTGGAAAATTGGGTGCAATGGAGAGGAGAAGAGGCAATACAGAATCAATGGAGCAGTACTGGGCAAATCACTCTACCTTATCTCTTAGGGTCCCAGTTAATTCATTAGAGAGTGAACGTGTTGGGCTTGCTCAGTGGTGTTTAACTATAATGTTTCCACATGATAACATACCATAAGCAGTTATGAAATGTATTACAAGATATTTGCTCCCTAAGTAGTGGGATAATGTTTTAAAATACGAGACTTTCTTTTATCAGTATTTTTATTCTGCCATGATGATTAGTTTTTGACATGAGGACTTGACTTACCAATGAGAAGACAAATACTACCAAGGCCAGATAAAAGGTAAGACTTAAGAACCATTTCTACCAGAAAAGAATGGGAAATATAATTTTCTTTTTATGCTGGTGGAATAGATTGCATTAGTGAGTGTGGGAAAGAGAAGGGAGTGAGAGAGAAAGACACAGAGAGAGAAAGAAAGAAAGAAAGACATATTCAGTGCCAAGTAGTTAGATACAGCATCTTAGCTAATTGATCCTCTGCCCTTCCTTGGGGTTAACTTTTGGAGAAGGAGGAATAGAAATAACGACATGATTGGAGTAATACCTTCTTCTCAAGAAGGAAAAATAAAATAAAGAAGTGTTCCTTAGAATTCTGCTTGTACTTCTTCCCACCATATGTTTTGAGTGAGACAATCAATGCTTACCCCATCATTTGGTGACATATTTGCTCACCTAGGTGTCTTTTTTTAAAAAAAAATTATTTACTGTACTTTAGATTCTGGGGTACATATGCAGATCATGCAAGATTGTTGCGTAGGTACATTCATGGCAAGGTGGTTTGTTGCCACCATCCCCTCATCAC
Organism: Plecturocebus donacophilus; assembly: GCA_004027715.1. Taxonomy (NCBI): domain Eukaryota; kingdom Metazoa; phylum Chordata; class Mammalia; order Primates; family Pitheciidae; genus Plecturocebus; species Plecturocebus donacophilus. Next base: position 208,136 of record PVKP010000176.1, read on the forward strand.
CTATACCTGACATTTCTCCCCATATTATTCCCTCCCCTACCATCCCTCCCACTATCCTTCCTGTAGCCGCCCCCCAACAAACCCCAGTGAGTGATGCTCCCCTCTTAGCATCCAAGTGTTCTCATTGTTCAACGCCCACTTATGAATGAGAGCATGCAGTGTTTGATCTTCTGTTCTGGTGTCAGTTTGCTGAGAATGATGGTTTCCAGATTCATCCATGTCCTACAAAGGACACAAACTCGTCATTTTTATGACTGCATAGTATTCCATGGTGTATATGTGCCACATTTTCCCTGTCCAGTTTATCATTGATGAGCATTTGAGTTGGTTCCACGTCTTTGCTATTGCAAACAGTGCCACGATGAACATGCTTGTACATGTGTCTTTATAATAGAACGATTTATAGTCCTTTGGGTATACCCAGTAATGGGATTGCTGGGTCAAATGGAATTTCTATTTCTAGATCCTTGAGGAATTGCCACAGTGTCTTCCACAATGGGTGAACTAATTTACACTCCCACCAACAATGTAAAAGTGATCCCATTTCTCCATGTCCTCTCCAGCATCTGTTATCTCCAGATTTTTAAATGACCCCCTTCTAACTGGCATGAGATGGTATTTCAATGTGGTTTTGATTTGCATTTATCTAATGACCAGTGATGATAAGCATTTTTTCATATGTTTGTTGGCTTCGTATATGTCTTCTTTTGAAAAGTGTTTGTTCATATCCTTTGCCTACTTTTGGATGGGTTTGTTTGTTTTTTTCTTGTAAATCTGTTTTAGTTCTTTGTAGATTCTGGATATTAGCCCTTTTTCAGATGGGTAGATTGCAAAAATATTTTCCCATTCTCTTGGTTGCTGGTTCGCTCTAATGATTGTTTCTTTTGCTGTACAGCAGCTCTGAAGTTTAATTATATCTCATTTGTTGAATGTGGCTTTTGTTGTCTTTGCTTTTGGTGTTTTAGTTATGAAGTCCTTGCCTATGTCTATGTCCTGAATGGTTTTGCAGAGGTTTTCTTCTAGAGTTTTTATGGTGTTAGGTCTTACGTTTAAGTCCTTAAATCCACCTGGAATTAATTTTAGTGTAAGGTGTCAGGAAGGGGTCCAGTTTCTGCTTTCTGCACATTGTTCGCCAATTTTCCCAACACCATTTATTAAACAGGAGATCCTTTCTCCACTGCTTGTTTTTGTCAAGTTTGTCAAAGATCAGATGGTTGTAGATGTGTGGTGTTGCACCAGAGGTCTCTGCTGTGTTCCATTGGTCTGTGTCTCTGTTTTGATACCAGTACCATGCTCTTTTGATTACTGTTGCCTTGTAGTATAGCTTGAAGTCTGGTAGCATGATGCCACCAGCTTTGTTCCTTTTGCTTAGGATTGTCTTGGCTATGCTGGCTCTTTTTTGGTTCCACACAAAGTTTAAATTGTTTTTTTCCAGTTCTGTGAAGAAGGTCATTGGTAGTTTGATGGGGATAGCATTAAATCTATAAATTACTCTGGGTAGTATGACCATTTTCACAATATTGATTCTTCCTTATCATGAGCACGGAATGTTTTTCCATCTGTTGTGTCTTCTCTTATTTCCTTGAGGAGTGGTTTGTAGTTCTCCTTGAAGATGTCCTTTACCTCCTTTGTTGGTTGTATTCCTAGGTATTTATTCTTCTTATAGCAATTGTGAATGGGAGTTTGCTCTTGATTTGGCTTTCATTGATTTTTGTATCCTGAGCCTTTGCTAAGGTTGCTTATCAGCTTAAGGAGAGTCTGGGCTGAGACTATGGGGTCTTCTAAACATACAGTCATGTCCTCTGCAAATAGAGGCTTTTTGACTTCCTCCTTTCCTAATTGAATACCCTTTATTTCTTTCTCTTGCCTGATTGCTCTGGCTAAAACTTCCAGTACTATGTTGAATAAGAGTGGAGAGAGAGCATACCCTTGTCTTGTGCCAGATTTCAAAGGGAATGCTCCCAGTTTTTGCCCATTCAGTATGATATTGTCAGTGGGTTTGTCATAAATAGCTTTTATTATTTTGTGATAGGTTCCATTGATACCTAGTTTATTGAGAGTTTTTAGTATAAAGTGCTGTTGAATTTTGTTGGAGGCCTTCTCTGCATCTATTGAGATAGTCATGTGGTTTTGTCTTTGATTCTGTTTATGTGGTGAATTACATTTATAGACTTGTGTATGTTGAACCAGCCTTGCATCCCTGGGATGAAGTCTACTTGATCGTGATGGATAAGATTTTTGATGTGCTGTTGCAATTGGTTTGCCAGTATTTTATTGAAGATTTTTGCATCTATGTTCATCATGGAGATTGGCTTTAAGTTTGCTTTTTTTTTGTTGAGTCTCTGCTGATTTTTGGTATCAGGATGATGTTGGTCTCATAAAATGAGTTGGGAAGATTCCCTCTTTTTGTATTGTTTGGAATAGTTTCAGAATGATTTGGTACCAGCTATTCTTTGTACATCTGGTAGAATATTACTCTCTGTACATCTGGACCTGGACTTTTTTTGGTTGGTAGGTTGTTAATTGCTGCCTCAACTTCAGCCCTTGTTATTGTTCTATTCAGGGTTTCAACTTCTTCCTTGTTTAGTTTTGGTAGAGTGCAAGTGTCCATGAATTTAGCCATTTCTTCCAGGTTTACTAGTTTGTGTGCCTAGAGCTGTCTGTAGTAATCTCTGATGGTAGTTTGTATTTCTGTGGGACTGGTGGTGATATCCCCTTTATCGTCTTTTATTGCATCTATTTGATTCTTCTCTCCTTTCTCTTTTTATTAATCTGGCTAGTAGTCTATTTTGTTGATCTTTTTGAAAAACCAGCTCCCGGATTTATGGATTTTTTGAAGGGTTTTTGTGTTGCTATCTTCTTAATTTCTGCTCTGATCTTAGTTATTTATTGTCTTCTGCTAGCTTTTGAGGTTTTTTTTGATCTTGCTCCTCTAGCTCTTTCAATTTTGACCATAGGGTGTCAATTTCAGATCTTTCCTCATGACCTAGGTGTCATTAGGATTAAAATAACACAGTAAAGCAGTCTTGTAGGAAATAAGAGCTCAGAAAAATAGATAAAGATTTACTTGCCTCAAAAATTACCTTTCCTACTTCTAACTGCTCATGGCCAGTGAATTATAATCTAAGAAGTGACTCTTAAAGCTGCTTGTCCCTGAGTGGTGAAGGAAAAGCCATGGCCAAAAATGGTTTTGGTAGTGTTTCCAGTGCTTGGGGCTCTTCACCCAAGGATGCATCCATCTTCACTATCATGCACATTAAGATTGTCTATTCTACAGATAGACATAGGTCAAGCTGTAATATTCATTGAGAGCTACATTCATCCTACATACAGCCTTCAGCTTCAAACCTAAAACTACCCACCACTTGTTACTAGAACCAATCCACTCTTGAATCCTTTGTAAGAAAAAAATTAATATGTGGGAAGTTTTCTTTGCTTAGATGTGAAAGCTACAGCTACTTACAAATACACACACACACACATAGATGCACATATAGTTGTATATATGTATACATATATATGTATAGTGATAAGTAGCTGTAATTCATTTACTTTTGACTCTTGCTTCATATTTTATTGTATAAATAAACAATGTATTGCATCTTCGTTCACACAAGTTATCAGGACCTAATTATAAACTCTACTAATAAGGATAGTATATAAGTGGAACTGGGATAGAAAACTGGCCAATGAAATAGAACAGAAAATCAAGAAGTAAGCTTATGAATTCACATTTAAGTACAGCAGAAATGGCCTATCTTATCAGTAAGAAAAGGTGGGAGGATTCAATAAATGGAACAGGAAAAGTGACTATCTGCAAAAATAAAATCAACTCCAGATAAATTAAGGGCTTCAATATTAAAAACAAACTGTGAGCATCTTAGTAGAACATATTGGTGAACATATTTTAAGCACAAAAAAGCACTGACAATATTTGACAATATTAAAATTAAGAAATTTGGCTCGTCAAAAATAATTCTAAGTGAAAATATGTTATAAATGGGGAATAGGTATCAGCAATAAGCACAGCCAACAAGGAAATTTTATGAAGACTAGCTAAAGAAATACAAATTCGTAGATAAAACATCAGCAACACAAAGAAAAAAAATGGGGCAAATGCATGAAAAGAAATTTCATGTTAGAGGAAATACACATGGCTAGTAAACATGTTGTAAGATGATTGACCTTGAAGGATATGAATAGACAGAATAGACACTTTTCAAAAGAAGACATTTATGAAGCCAACAAACATATGAAAAAAAGCTCATCATCACTAATCATTAGAGAAATGTAAATCAAAACCACATCTCATGTCAGTTAGAACAGCGATCATTAAAAAATCAAGAGACAGCAGATGCTGGAGAGGATGTGGAAAAAGATGAACACTTTTACACTGCTGGTGGGAGTATAAATTAGTTCAACCATTGTGGAAGACAGTGTGGCAATTCCTCAAGGATCTGGAAATAGACATACCATTTGACTGAGCAATTCCATTACTGGGTATATACCCAAAGAATTATACATCATTCTATTATAAAGAAACATGCACAAGTATGTTTATTGTGGCACTGTTCACAATAGTAAAGACTTGAAACCAATCCGAATGCCCATCAGTAATAGACTGGACAAAGAAAATGTGGCACATATACACCATGGAGTGCTATGCAGCCATAAAAAAGGATGAGTTCATGTCCTTTTCAGGGACATGGATAAAGCTGGAAACCATCATTCTCAGCAAACTGACATGAGAACAGAAATCCAAACACTGTATGTTCTCACTCTTAAGTGGGTGTTGAGCAATGAGAACACATGGACACAGCGAAAGGAACATCATACACTGGGACCTGTCAGAGGGGTGAGGGGCTAGGGGAGGGATAGCAGGGATGGGGAGATTGGGGATGGATAGCATTAGGAGAAATACCTAATGTAGATGACGGGGTGATAGATGCAGCAAACAACCACAGCACGTGTATACTTATGTCACAAACCTGCAGGTTCTGCAGATGTACCCCAGAACTTAAAGTATAATTAATTAATTAATTGATTAAAGTAAAGTTTAAAAAAAAAGATGTTTTACCTCATCCATAATGAGGGCAATGCAAATCAAGACTGCTATAAGGTTTCAGTTTAGTCACATTATATTGGCAAAAATATAAAAAGCTTGAGTGCATGCAGTGTTGGAAGTCATATACACCTTATATCTCTTATAAATCATTTGTTGGGCTCTAAAATGCTGAAACTACTTTCACATTATCTTATCAGTTCACATGTTGAGATACTCTGTGAACCAACCAACAATTCTATCTATAAAGCTGAGAGAAATTCAGATGCATGTATGCCAGAAGACATGTACAAGAATGTTTATAGCAACACTGTTCACAACAGCAAAACCTTAGAAACAACATATATGCTTATCAGCAGGAGAGTTGATTAATATATTGCATATTTATATGATGGAATATAGGAAAACAATCAATTCAAACAAATTAGAGCAAAACTTGTTATATAATAAACATGAATAGTATATTGTTAAATGAAAAATTATCCTAAATTATTATCCACAGCAACGTATTCTTTTTAATGAAGTTAAAAACAACTAAAATCATATACTCTATTGATTTAAAAAACATAGAGAAGGGAAAAAAGAGAATGAACTCAAGAATGCAGATAATGATTTCTTTGGATGAATGAGATGGAGGAAGCAGGTGTGATGCAGGAAGCACAGGTGAAGACCACAAGGCCAAAAATGAATTGCAATCAAGAACTTTACCTTCATTTTGGGTAGTATGTCCAGAAATGTTTATCACATTTAAGTGAATAATCACATAAATTTCAGTATCATATGTATACTAAAATAAAAGAAGGCCATGTATGGACCAATTAGATTACTACCGATCCAAGTCTAGGCACTAAGATTCTTTAAAATTTTAGAACCTAACATGTTTGCACATGCTTGTTCTCTATGTCTTTTAGAAAATTGAAATTAAGCTCTTTTGGCATACCTTTGCTCTGGTATGTGTTCATAATATCTTGAATATGGATATGAATTTTTGTGGCCCTGATATTTGAAAGTTTATTAGAGATATAAAGAACTTGTGTGACTCTTTACCTGCTATCTACTATTCATGCATACTGAGAAAACAACAGTGTTGTATTGAATGTGCAAAGGTCCGATGCAGAGTTTTGTGTAATATCTGATTCTAATTCTCTGGGGTTCTGAGGCAGAATCAAGAATGGAGGAGGGAGATTAGTGGCAGGAAGAGGCAGAAATCCAGGGTAGAAGCACCAACTTGATGTGGCAAAGGGTTAAAACAGAACAAAGCCAGAATTCCAAATGATGTAACCATCTTTCTTTGCTTAGACAGCATTTCTTTCTCTAAAAATTTAGGTATATAATTTTTGCTTCCATACAAACCTACAGCAGTTTTAATTAGTAAAAATTGTCCTAAAATACAAAGAATAGAGAACACGGATGTGAATTTGAAATTGTTTGCTTTTCTGAAAATGACTAAATTTTATACTGTTAGATAGATATTAATTCCTAAGAATTCTATATAGCAATTATTATAGTTTCTCTGATACCTCAATTAATATGAATAACTATGGCATAGCTCCTACACATTAATTAGCTTTCAGATATTACCCAGATTGTCTTCTCATACTTGCATCCATGGCCATGCTTCTCACTTGAGGGGCACTATGGTGTAAGCACTGAGGGTGCAGATTCAGGAATCAGATAGACCTGGGTTCATATTTGACTCTGTCACTTAGATATTTGGTGTTAAGCAAGTAATTTAGCTTTTCTGTACTCTGGCTTCTTGATATTCAATGTCAAGATAATAATAATGGTATGAATTTGATTGATTTTCTGCATGTTTACAAGATTAGAAGGATGAAAAGCACTTAGCACAGAAAAAGAGCTGAACATATGACAATTAATAAAGGATGTATTTAAATATAATTTTCTTCCAAGAAATGTTCCTATAATGATATTTTGTGCTATAGATCTGTCCTAAATTTTGAGAGACTAATTTTCTGTCTGAGAGAGGCCAAACTCAAAATCCTTCTCACTGTATAATATAAGCTGTAGAAACAGATTCTCAGCAGAATTGTATGTGTTTGGAAACCTATATACATCAAACCAAAAATGATTAACTGAATAAAGAAAGAACATACTTGTTCTTATTTCTTGAAATAATATCAACAACTCTGAGTGTAACAGTATGATCCTTTTCACTAATGCTCTGTTGATTCCCATCAAAGCAGAAGAAAATGTGCTATGCTGGTGTTGGTGATTCACACAGATCACTTAAACATCAATTTTTCAGGCACTTACTATTTCTCTGTATTTTTTCCCTGTGCAATTTTGAAATGACTTCTATAATTTTTCTTTCTCCTCAGTTGAAAACAAAACAAAAAGCTAAATTCAAACACTCCCCATCCAAACAAAATTTTTTGGAACATGTATTTGTGCAGCACCATATAACCAAAAACTTAGGTATCTGTAATTCTTTTTAAAAACAGTATAGTCTGATGGTTAACAAACATTTAAAAATTACAAAATATCCACTTTTTTGTAAAGCCTCACCAGCACCTCGTGTTTTTTGACTTTTTAATAGTAGCAATTCTGACTAGTTTGAGATGGCATCTCATTGTGGTTTTTATATGTGTTTCTCTGGTGATTGGTTATGCTGAGTTATGTATGTTGGCTGTTTGTATGTGTTCTTTTGAGAAGTGTTTATTCATGCCCTTTGCCCATTTTAAAACTGGCTTATTTGTTTTTTACTAGTTGATTTTTTTAAGTATTCTGTAGTTTTGCTCTGTTGATTGTTTCTTTTGCTGTGCAGAAGCTCTTTAGTTTAATTGATCTCACTTGTCTATTTTTTTGGTGTTGCTGTAAATGCTTCTGAGGACTTAGTTGAAAATTCTTTGCCAAGGCTGACATTGAGAAGAGTATCTCCTAGGTTGCCTTTTAGGATTTTTATAGTTTGAGGTCTCACACTTAAATCTTTAATGTATTTTGAGTTAATTTTTGCATATGGTGAAAAGTCGGGGTCTGGCTTTGTCTTCTGCACATGGCTAACCCAGTTATCCCAGCACTTTTTATTGAATAGGGATTATTTTCCCCGTTGCTTGTTTTTGTCAGCCTTGTCAAGATCACCTTGTAGGTGTGTTGCTTTATTTCTGAGTGTTCCATTCTGTTCCATTGGTCTATGTGTCTGTTTGTTTTCCTTTGTTTTGCTTTGCTTTATTTTAAAAAACAAAACGAAACAAAACAGCACCAGGCTGATTTAGTTACTGTGGCTCTATAATATAGTTTGAAGTTCAGTAATGTGATGCCTTTGGCTTTATTCTTTTTGCTTAGGATTGCTTTGGCTAATCAGGCTCTTTTTTTGGTTACATATGAGTTTTAGAATAGTTTTTAAAAAATTATATGAAGATTGACATTAGTGGTTTGAAAGGAATAGCATTAAATCTGAAAATTGCTTTGGGCAGTATGGCCATTTTTACAATATTGATTATTCCTATCCATAAGAATAACTAGTTTTTCCATTTGGCAGTATTTTGTAGTTGTCCTTGTAGAGATCTTTTACCACCTTGGTTAGCTGTATTCCTAGGTATTTCATTTTTTTGTGGCTATTGTATATGGGATTGTGTTCTTGATTTCACTCTCAGCCTGGGTGTTATTGGTGTATGAAAATGCTACTGATTTTTGTATTTTGGTTTTGTATCCTGAAACTTTACTAGTTTATCAATTCTAGGAGCCTTTTGACAGTCTTTAGTATATTCTAGGTATAGAATCATATTGTCAGTGAAGAGAGATAGTTTGACAGTTTCTCTTCTTATGTGGATGACTTTTATTTCTTTATCTTGCCTGATTATTCTGGCTAGAACTTCCAGTACTATGTTGAATAGGAGTGGTGAGAGTGGGTATCCTTGTCTTGTTCCAGTTCTTCAGGGAAACGGTTAGAGTTATTGCCCACTCAATATGATGTCGGCTGTGGGTTTGTCATAGATGGCTCTTATTATTTTTATTTGTTCAAGACAGGGTCTCACTCTGTCACCTAGACTGGAGTGCAGTGTGATGGTCACCAATCACCACAGCCTTGATTTCCTGGGGTCCAGCGATCCTCCCACTTCAGCCTCCCAAGTAGCTGGGACTACAGGTGTACACCATCAAACCCAGCTAATTTTTGTATTTTTTGTAGAGACAGTGTTTTGCCACGTTTCCCAGGCTGATCTTGAACTCCTCAGCTCAAGCAATCTGCCCCCTTAGCCTCCCAAAGTGTTGGGATTACAGGCATGAGCCACCACACCCAGCCTGCTCTTATTATTCTGAGGTATACTTCTTTGATGCCTGGTCTGTTGAAGGTTTATCATGAAGGGATATTGTACATTATTAAAACTTTTTTCTATGTCTATTATGATGACTATATGGTTTCGCTTTTGATTCTGTTTATGCGATAAATCATTAAATTGGTAAATGATGTAGTAAATCAATAAAATAAATCATAAATCAACAATATTGATTTGCATATGTTGAATCAGCTTTGCATCCCAGGAATAAAGCCTACTTGATTGCGGTATGTTAATTATGATGTGCTGCTTAATTCTATTTGCTAGTATTTTGTTGAGGATTTTTGTGTCTATCTTCATGAAGGATAGTCCAGCCACTATGAAAATAATTTGTAGATTTCTCAAATAACTTAAAACAGAGCCCCATTCAAACCAGCATTCCCATTACTGGGTATATACCCAAAAGAAAATAATTCTACCAAAAAGATACATGCATTTGTATGTTCATGACTGCACTATTCATAATAACAAAGACATGAAGTCAACCCAGGTGCCCATCAACAGTGGACTGGGTAAAGAAAATGTAATACATATACACCATGGAATACTGTGCAGCCATAAAAAAGAATGAAATAATGTTCTCTGCAGCAACTTGGATGGAGCTGGAGGTCATAATCCCAGGCAAACTAACACATGAACAGAAAACCAAATATTGCATGTTTTCATTTATAAATGGGAGCTAAACATTTAGCACACATGGACATAAACATGGGAACAACAGACACTGTGGACTACTAGAGAATGCAGGGGAGGCTGGGTTACAAAACTACTTATCAGGTACTGGGCTTACTACTTGAGTGATGCAACCTGTACTCTAAACCTCAGCGTCATGCAACAAATCTGTGCATGTACCTTCTGTATCTAAAATAAAAGTTAAAACAAAATGATAGAAATGCTGAAATTTCCAAGAAATACTAGTTTATTCCCTCACTGAACTGAATAAATTTATTATCCCAAAACTGGAGTATTCTCTACCCCTCTAATTGGTCCACCTAAGAGTAATACTGATTCCTATGACTCATAGTTATTAATATCCTTAATTAGCATTTTTTGCATGAGAATCAATTTATGTAAAATAAAAATACTTAAAAGGACATTTAGCAAAAATATTTTTAAAATGTATCTTTTAAAAAATAATAAATGATTATTTATAAGCATCTAAACACTATAATAGAATAAAAAAAAAATAAACCACCAAGAGACCCTACCATTTAACAGGAAACAAAACATATTCAATTTCTTTTACTTTACTAATTCCCTAAGAGAAAGACTAAATTTATAAAACTCCAACTAATTACTTTATTGTACAAAATAATACCAATGGGAAAACGATTGTGTGTGTGTGTTTTTCATATTAGAAAAATAGCAACAAGGTGGCAGCTTTCTAAACTCTCATACTGAAATTGAAATGAAGACCTTATTCTGAGCTCCATTTGACTCATGGATCACCAGTTGGTCATAGCTGATATAAACCTATAGAATACACATAATATTATATGTTCTTATTTCCAATTCTGCTCGTATGTTTAATTAAATAAGCCCCACTGCCAGTTAGGACTAGCAGCCTCAAGATTTACTCTTTGACTTCAGTCAACTTAGTGATAGGGTTTTCCCATAGGAACAGGACCCCTAGGATCCCTAGACACAGCCTACAGTCTAACCGAACTCTGCAATTGTGTGCTACTGTGCACTTTGGAAATGTATCTTTCAACCATCCTCTGGACAACAGTTTCTCAACTTCAGAACTACTGACATTTTAGATCAGATATTTTTGGATCTATCTGTGTTAAGGGGAGAAGTGTTCTGTCAATCATTTAACCACATTCCTGGCTTCTATCCACTAAATGCTAGTACCACAAGCCTCTGTTAGTGACAACCAAAAATGCCTCCAGTCACTGTTAAATGTCTCTGAGGGGCAGAAATAACTCACATTAAGAACTACTGTTCTCACCCTTAACTTCATTGATGATCTCAAGTTCTTACCTTTTTAAGCAATATATCAAATATTGTGTATCCTTAAAATGTGTGAAATTCCATTCTAACACATAGGGTTCGATTGTTTATTTGTTAATCCTTTCGATAGGTACTTTGAGGAATGTACATGATTGGGCTCATTGAAAATATACAATTTCATTTTTGATAGTCATAACATTAAAGTTTAATGTGAACAACATTTATCAGGATCCCTTTTGAAGGACTCTTAAATATAAGATATAGCACTTAGCCAATCAAAAATCCTACCTCTCGAAGAACCAGAATCCTTAAAAAAATAGTGTTCTATCTTCACCCTAAAGAAATACAACTCAAAATTTTGTACTAAGAATGTGGGCAGCAAACGGTAACTTACAATTATTTAAAGATCAAGCCCTAGTCTTTTCTCTATTGGAATTTTTGTTTAAAGGAGAATGTGTAAGGCCTTTTAAATATTTAAGAGGTCTCTAAAAGAAGGAAGTGGAGAGAAACAAATCATGACTATAAAACCCTCAGGCTGATTAAGTCAGAGCTGAGGAAGCATTTTATTTCCTCTTGAAGTCCTAATCTTTTTCTCCTAATTCTATTTTCTTAGGCTGATACGCTTTAAACTACAGATCGCCTAAATTCTGTTTTATTAATTGTATGTTCCATTTTTTCAATCACCCTTTCTTCTCTAGTGTATCACTTCTGACAACCTCTCCTTTTCCTGCCTATTTAACCTCAGAAGTGTGATGTAGATGCAGAATTCTATTAGAGAATGAAACAAAATATTATAAAACTAACCAATCAAATATATGTATTACGTATTTTTTACTGATCTAAATATAGTTATTAGCAGAATATCTTATTTTTTAAAAAACAGGAGTTGTGCTATATATTTTAAAACAAAAAAATGAACAAATATGGAACTTTTCATTTACTGAATTCATGATTTTGAGAAATTCTTTTATTTCTCTGAACTTCAGGTGCTTTGTTCGTCAGAGGGATAATTGGGATAAATGAGAAAAAGTAAAAACTTTTCAAGGTTATGCATACTCATTTTGCATATAATAAATGCAAAACATCAGTTCATAGTAGGTATTCAAGAAGGAAGTCTCCCATTTCCAGTATCTTCCACAATGAAACTAATTTATATATTCATAAACCTCTGTTCTGGCTTTTGACTGAAAATTATTTAATTCGAATTTCAAGGAAAGTATGTTGAAGCCAGTATACCAGCACTTTGATTACCAAAGCAAAAACTGAGTGCTAAAACTGTCAAGTGACAGTAAGTGATTCAACTTTCTTTTTTTACTGGATTGTTTTCTGGTTAAGTTAACACACATTTCAAAACTTACCCAGAATCGTTGCCTTTTGGCTTTGGCATGAAACTTAAAGTGATGCTATTTCAAGGAAAACTGAAATGCAAAGGATGTTATGTTGCATTTACTTTAAGGTTCATTCACTCTGACTTTTACATGACTTGTTAGACATTAGCCTCCCTGTTTTGAAAAGGCCAGGTACATCAGGGTTAGTGCAGAGGGTGAACACTATTAGTTTGCACTTTATCACTGTCATCCAGCTGCTGAATGGCTGCATTTTACATTCCACAGGTAATGAAAGATGCCAGAGCTATTTCAGGGAAATGGCTCCTACACAAGTCAAAACTCAACAGAGGACTCAGCGTTTCTGATTTTCAGTAAAAAAGAGTTTTTCTCTTTAAGTCCCTCAAATAACCAGCATTCAGTTTTCAATGAGAATATAGTAAAAATTGTCTGTGAATACATATTGTTAAACGATTAATGAACTCTATGACAGAATTGGTTCAGAATTTATTATTTTAAAACGTAGGTAAATATAAGATAAGCTTAAACTTTGTTTCAAATATTTGCTTTAAACTGGATTTTAATCAAAACTAAATATCATAATGAGATGCACATTGTGTTGTTATTCATTCTTTTGGTTAACTCATATGACTTTGAAAACTTAAATAACAGTGTGTTCACTCAACATGGTGCTGATCTCACTTGCTGCCATCTAAGCACAACCCAACAAGCTGCCAGTACCCAAACACTGACAGTTTTTATTGGGGCATTAAGCAAGGATTTTATTTTACTTTATTACATCTTATCACACTTTTCATTTTTTATTCCACTATGGTAGGCTCATCTTCCTCTCACACTGCCAGAGGCCACCGATCTGTAATACAGCTCAGCTTCAAACCCACTCAAAAGAAGAAAGATCAAATGAGTGAAAATGGAAGTAGACCATAACCATTGTTTTCATTCAAACTCATAAAATTTTTGCAACCTTAGGGGATTTCTTAAGATCCTCAGTGCAGTCTTCAGGGAAGAACATGAATTATATGTTAAGGAGATTTGGATTCCAATTCTGACCCTGATGTTTACAAGCGGAAAACAGTAATATATCTGGCATCATTATTTTTATATTTACACATTAATACTTGAACTAGATAGTAGTATGTCACTTATAGCTTGAAATATTATTCATCAAACAATAAGATAATGTTTACTTTTTAAGTAAATAATTATGTACATGCTCTTTGTTTTCAGCAAAATATAAGCAGATTTTTAAACTCTTGGAATGTTTTGGCAGTAATATCACTTTGCAAGTAGATGTTTGCTTTTGTAAAGGTTAATTTTATGTGTCAACGTGACTGGAACTTGGTTGTGCTCAAATATCTGGATCAACATTATTTCTGGGTGTGTCTGTGAGAGTGTCTCTGGATGAAATTAACATTTGATGGGGTAGACTGAGTAAGGCAGATTGCTATCCCCCATGTGGGTGGGCATTATACCATTATACAATCCTTTGAAGGGCTGAAGAGAATGCAAGGGTGGAGGAATGGAGAATTCATTCTCTTTGTCTGACTTACTGAGCTGGGACATTGGTCTCTCTTGTCCTTGGATTCGGACTTATACCATCAGCATTCCTGGTTCTCAGGCCTTTGGACTTGGACTTAAAATACACCAACTTTCCAGGGTCTCCAGCTTGTGGACAGCAGATTATGGGACTCCTCAGCCTCCATAATTATGTCAGGCAATTCTTTGTAATAAATATCTTACTAGATATACAGTTGACCATTGAACAAGGTGGGAGTTAGGTGTTCTGACCATACCCCATGCAGTCAATAATTCACAACTTTTTACTTCCCAAAAGCATAATTACTGATATCCTACTATTTACTGTAAGCATTACTGATAACAAAACAGTTGATTAGCATATATTTTTATCTTACATGTATTACATACTGCATTCTTACAAAAAAGTAAGCTAGAGAAAAAAATGTTATTAAGAAAATCATAAGGAAGAGAAAATATATTTGTTATTCATTAAATGGAAGTGGATCTTCATAAATGTATTCATCCTCATTGTCTTTAAATTGACTAGGCTGAGGAGGAGAAAGAAGAGGAGGGGTTGGCTTTACTGTCTCAGGGTGGCAGAGGTGGAAGAGGTGTGGGAGTGGGGCATGGAAGAGAAGGCAAGAGAGGTGAGTACACTCAGTATAACTTTTATTGAAAAAAAATCATATATAAGGACACTCATGTAGTTCACTGCCGTGTTGTACAAGGATCAATTGCATCTATGTATGTATATGTGTATATAAATATAGATACCAATATTAAGAAAGAGATTTATCAATAGTATATACATGTGTGTACATATATACATATATATTAGATATCTAGAAAGAGATGTATCCAATTGTATATACACTGTTAGTTCTGTGTCTCTGGAGAACCCCGAATAATATATTTTTTTCCAAAAAGTGGTCTTTTTCAAACTATTGGCAAATTCATAATTCCTTATATTAGATTATACATTTTTCATATAATTCAAAACACTTTTGCATATATTACTTTATTTTTAATTTTTTCCGTTTTGTTTAAGAAATTTGGGACTCACGTGAAGTAACTATTAAAAGTCAACATCTTATGTGACATATAATATATGTGCATAAATGTTACTCTGCACTTTAATAACAGTAGTAATGAGAATCCTTTTGTTGTTACTATCTCACAGATGAAGTACTAGACCATTCCTGGAGGTCTTCGTCTGTCCCTTTTCTGTGCCAGTTATCAGTTAATTTTCTCACGCCTTCAAGCAAACCCACTCTGTTTTATCTCTTCTGCCACAGGAAGCTTTAAACATTTTTTTCTTTGCCGCAAGCACAGTATTAAGTGATGTCAATAGAGGACACTGGAAAACTTTGTTGGAGGAAGGTGCTTCTGATTCCAGTGTGCTGCCTTTGGCTTCTTGCTCCTACTGTGTGGTTTGTAAACATGTGTCACCCTGATGATAAGAGGATTCTGAACTTGGTGGTTCCTTGACTCCCTCTTTGCATTTACCAGGCAATCTTGTCTTTCCTGCACTCCAGAGGGGTATTTCCTGCTTGTCCAGTGATTGTGGACAACCTTTGGCTTAGAAAACTTAGTAAGCTTACTATGCTGTGGGATTCAACTACACCTTCCCCGGAGATATCTGAACCCAGTCCTGAGAAGGGGTACTCCTTTCCAAGTCTGCCCTTCCATAACTGCTCTCCCTCAACCCAACAGTAATCTTCAGAATTCTGCTTACATATCTGTAATTACTTCCCTGCTACAGTTCTTTAGATCTGACTGATAAACCTTCCAAATTGAAATGCCTTTCCCAACTACCCTCAAGGCAGCCACTATTCTGACTCATTTATAAAGATTGTCTTGATTTCCTTTATAGTTTTGTCACCTATGTATTTTTAAATAACATAGTTTCATTTTGCCTTTTTTAGAATGTTACATAAACTCAATAATCTTTTTTTCGTTGTTGTTCAAAATGATGTATTTTAGAAACCTTAATGTTTCTATATCTACGGTCTGCTTTATTCATCTACCTCCAATGTATTTTTCATGAATTGTTGCCAGCGTTTGATAAGTATAAGCATTTGCTTTTATAACTTCATTATTATTATTATTTTTTAGAGTCAGGCTTTCACTCTATAACTCAGGCTGGAGTGCAGTGGTGCAATCATGGCTCAATGAACCCTCATATTCCTGGGCTCAAGCAATTCTCCTGTCTCAGCTTCCTGAGTAGGTAGGACTACAGTCATGCACCACCACTGAACAATTGCTTTTTAAACACTCTTTTATTTATTGCAAATCACTTGTTTAATCTCTATGGACTATGTGCAGGGGTGAAATTTCTGAATTAAAAGGAATACATTGCCAACATTTCTCGATTATGGAATATGGATTACCAAAGAGGTGATACCATTTATAAATATGATCCCTTGAGCCATATAGAATTGTCGTAGCTATATCCTTGTTTTAATACATTTTAATGTTAAGAAAAATGCTATTATTTAGTGTTTTTCTAAGTACTGAAGTTTAGCAACTTTATATACATCATTGGTACTATGACTTCCTCTATGACAAAATAGAGCCTGTATTAAGCTTGTAAAAGCCTGTTTTAAGTCTTTAAATACTTTTCTATTGGGTTGTCTGACTTTTTCAAAGTTTTCTTCAATAAAATCTGGATAAAAGTCCTTCATCAGCTGTACATGTTGCAAACTGCTTCTTCTATTCTATGACTTTTAATTTTTCTTTTTAAATGGTGTCTTTTGAAGAAGAAAAATTATGGTTATAATTTCAAGTGTTGAATTTATTAATCTTTTTCTTCATGGTTACTGCTTTTTTGTTTTGTTTTGTTTAAGAAATCCTTTCCTATCAAGGACATCAATATATTCTTTCATATAATCTTCTAAAAGCTTTATGGTTTTGCCTTTCACATTTAGGTTTTTAATCTACCTGAAATTGATTTTTTATATGGCATGAATGCTTTTGCTATTACACCATAATTTCTAAAAATCCAATGTATACAAGGTCACCATTAACATCTGTAGTTGTGGTGAGGTAACTTAGTGTAGAATGATGCTGAATTAAAGGGAAAAAAAATCTTTCCTTTTTAAGAAACCCTTAATTACGTTGTTACTGACTGCCACACACAATGGTGAGTGTTTTACTTACAGAAACTCAAAGAAGCTCATTTTACAAATAAACCAATTAAGAGTTAGGGTAGTTTCAAGTACTTGGCTAAGGTCACATCACAGTATAAATTTGAACAAGGATAAAAATTTTACCATTTAATTCAGAAAACTTCTACTACTTCTATCTTTCTAGGGATAGAGGTTTTGTGTTTGTGTTTCCCTCCTTATTTTTTCCCCCTTCATGACTTTAATATGAAAGTTGTATTCCTGGAATCATCAACTATCTTTGATTACTACTCCAAGTTTTGCCTATAATCAAAGTCACCCAGGCTGGGCTCAGTGGCTCATGCCTGTAATCCCAGAACTTTAGGAAGCCAAGACAGGGTTATCTCTCGAACCCTATAGTTTGAGACCTCATCTCTAATATCCATATATATATATATATATATATATATTCGTATATATATATATATTACGTATATATAATATATTTGTGTATATATATATTACATATATATAATATGAATATATATATACATACATATATATATATATTATATATATATAATCAGGAGACTGAGATGGGAGGATCACTCAAGGCTTGAAGGTTGAGCTTTCAATGAGCCATGATCATGCCACTGCATTCCAGCCTGGGCAACAGAATGAGACCCTGTCTCAAAAACAAAAGTCTTTTCTTATAAGTATTTTCTTATGTTGTTTTCAAAATAGTCTCATTTGCAGAGTTGTGCTTTTCTTTTTCTGTTTACTTCATATTATTATTCAATAATGATATTTTATTCAAGAAATATAGAAAATTGACACTTTCCTTAAGTTTAATTTCTTATTATAAATTTAGGGCCTTCAAAACCGGAATCAGACTCTTGTAGCTATATTTGGTGGAGCCTTTGAGGGCTCTGCCAAGTTCCACATGATCCATATTATCCATATTGGGGGTTTCTGAACCTGGTAGGCAAGGCTTCGTTTTGCCATCCAACAAACTTTTCACACCAGATTTAGGCAGAGAAAATCAGATTTATCTGATACCTGTTTTGGGCTACCAGTTGAAATTTCATTTGAACAAGGGTTTATTTTTTTCCTTTAAAAATTTCTGAAAATAACTGGTTGGTCTGAGTGAATACTAATTACAGGGTTGAATAGAGTGCCTTCAATTGTCCAAAAATAAGCTTATATTTAAAATCCACTAGAGAACTTAGACGTAAAGGTTTATAATTCTAGAATTAATAAGTGAATTTAGTAAAGTAAATACAAAGTCAATTTTATTTGCATACTACTAACAACATTTGGAAGATGAACTTTAAAATCATTTATAAGAGCATCATACAACTAAAAATAGGAATATATATATTTTAAAAATATAAAATATCTCTTCATTGAAAACTGCAAATCACTGCTGAGGAAGTTCACAGAAAGCATAAATACATTTAGAACTGTATCTTGTTCATGGGTTGAAAAACTCAGTCTTGTTAAGATGTATGTTCTCAACAAGTTTATTTCAACACCATCACAATAAAAATCCTTAGCCTCTCTGTCTCCTTCTGTGCTGGGTCTTGATAATTCTTTACTACTTTTTATTTCTCCAATGCCTTCAAGCCTTATATATGTGTATGTGTATGTGTGTGTGTCTGTGTATATGTATGTGTGTGTGTGTATATATGTGCATGTATATGTGTATGTGTGTGTGTGTGTACATATATATATATGTGTATGCATATATGTATATCCTTTAACGGCCAAAACACCTAACCTGTGGTTTTCCACCTTGGTACTATTAACTTTGAGAGCTTGAAAATTATTTGTTGTGGTAGGCTTCTCTGTACATTGAATATGTAGCAGCATCCTTGTTCTCTACCCACTAGTTTCAGTAGCACCCTCCCCTTCCCAGCTGTGACCAACATAATGTGTTTAGTAATTGCCAAATAGCCCTTAGGAGGCAAAATTGTCTCCATTTCAGAGCCATTGACCTAATAGATCATTTCCTGAAGCAGAACTCTCACCTTTCAAATAGTTATTTTCTTCTTCCTGATAAAATAAAAACTTCAGCCAAATTAAATTTAAAGGAATTTAATTTAGCAATGAATGATTTGTGAATTGGGCAGCCTCCTGAGCCAGAGCACAGCTACGCGATGGAAAAATATTTACTGACAGAAAAAGGAAAGTGATGCACAGAAAATGGAAGTGAGGTACAGCTTGGCGTTTGCCTTATGTGAACATAGTTCAAACAGCTGGCTACATTTGATGGACCAATACTCAGTTATTGGCACAACTAGGCTATGGTCTGTTTACATCTCCACTTGTCATAATTCACAATGTACAGAGAAACCTTTAGCCCAAACTTAAAATATGTAAGGAGGCAGCGTTAGGCTAAACTTGATTTAACACTTCCCTTTTATTTATTGCTTTCAACTGTTATCTTTTTATCCTGATTCTGGAATCATTTGCAAGAATTACATTATTTTAAATCACTCATTTATTCCTCATTGATTATAGAATAAATTCCATATATCGTAAGATGGAATTTAAAGCTCAAACTACTTCACTGGTTTCTTGTCTTACCATATCTGGCTTCAGACTAAGTATTCTTAAAACATCATTTCATCTTCTGAGAGGATGGTTTTGATAATATTTTATAAGGCTCCTCATAAGTTTCTACATGAAAAAGTACCACTCATCTTGGTAATCAACCCAATAATATATATTTATAGTGGCTTTTCTCCTTCCCTATTTTACTATCCTTATCCCTTACTCGTAATGCTTCGGATCAATTCCCAAAGTATCTGGACACAAGTTTTAGTCTCAGGCTGTGCTTTTGGTGGATCTCAAACTAAAACACACTGGCTAAATTTTGCTCATCCTTTAAGACTCTTCATAGGTGTAATTACAAAAAATATTTCCTTGCCTCCTTCCTTCTTTCTCTCCCATTTGACTGGTGCTCCTCCTCAGTGCCACCCATCAACACCAAACCCTGTGCTAATTATTTGCAAGCCTTTTTGAGAACTGGGTCTGTGTCAGAATCATCTTTGTATCTACAATACCTAGGTATTACAGTAAACAATGCTATACCTAGATGGTCATAATAATATATTCTATATCAATTTTAAATAAAATGATTTGTTATATAGTTAATATGGTTACTGCTTTTCTTCATTTGTCTTCTAACATTTTGGGAAGAAAAATCTATTTTCTACTATCTCATTTCCTATATCTCATGCTCAACCTTAGCATATTAATATCTGATTTCCACTCTTACCATTGATATATAACTGCCTTCTTAAAATTTATAACAGTATTTTAATTGCTAAATCAAGTGACTCCTTATCAGTGTTCCTCTTTATCAGTTGCTCTCAAGGGTCTGGCACTGTTGATCACTTCCTTTTTCTGGAAACTTAGTTTTCAGGATGTAACTGTCTTCTATTCCCTTTTTCTCTTTGATCATTCTTTCTCACTGTCCTTTAAGGTCTATCATCTTTTCCATCTATATTCCTATTGAATTCTATTTTTCCTGTATTTCTGCCTTAGACTTATTTTCTGCTAGCTCTATACATTTTTGCTAGGTGCTTACATAAGTAACAGATTATTTTAACTTATAGGTATGAATTTGTAGACTGTACTATCAAAATGTATTGTTACATTGTGGGCATTTCTAGCTCAACAGAACCAGGATTTTTCTTGCCTTTCTCAAAAAAAGTTCTTTCTGAAAATTGGTTAAATACATCACCAAGCATCTAGCAGGCTGTCATTCTCTCTCTTTTTTTTCTAATTGATTGCAGACATTTTTTTTGATTTGCTATCTCTATAGCTAATTCTCTCAATTTTATTCACTGCCCCCAGATGATTTATCTGAAATACAAGCCTGACCTTGTCACAGATCTCTTTAAAAGCTTCCAATGGTCATCAAAACATAAGGACTGTTTCTGAAATCTTTAGCATGGAATTCAGGATCTTGCTTAATGAAGCTCTACCTTTCCTCCTCTCTGCTTCATTCATTTATCTATCAGTTTTGTTGTTTGACATTCTGTTAGGCACTAGAAATATTTGGTTGAGCAAAACAAACACAGTTCTGCTCCTCCAGATCTTTTATTCCCCTATGCTTCCAGTCTCCACTGTACCCAGTAGACTGTTGTTTTTTTAGTTGATACACCACATCTATATTATGAAATTGTTAGCACCAAGTTAATTAACACATCCATCACCTCACCTAGTTAGCACCTGTGTATGTGTGTGTGTGTGTGTGTGTGTGTGTGTGTGTGTGTAGTGAGAACAATGAATTTCTACTCTTTTAGTAAATTTTAAGTATACAGTATGGTATTAACTATAGTCACTATACTATATGTTAGATTCCCAAAACTTATGCATCTTATAACTGATGTCTCTTCCCTTTGATCAATGTATCCCCTATTTCCTCCAGTACCCTAGCTCCTGGCAACCAACTTCTTGGTTAAATTTATTATTGATTCAATTCTTGTTATTTGTTTATTTAGATTTTCTATTTCTTCATGATTCAATCTTTGTAGGTTGTTTCTAGGGACGCATATTTCTTCTGGGTTCTTCAATTTTTTAGTTTATAATTTGTTTATAGTAATCCCTTATGGTCACTTGCATTTCTGTGGTATTAGTGATGATAGATCCATTTCATTCATAATTTTATTTATTTGCATTCTCTCTCTTTTCTTTGGTTAGTTTATCTAAAGGCTTACCAATTTTGTCTTTTTTGCATTTTATTTTAAAATTTCATTTCTTTATTTTTTTAATGTTATTTTTTCTTGAGGGGTGCATGTGTGGTTTTGTTATATAGGTAACTTGTGTGTTGTGGGGATTTGATGTACAGATTATTTTGCCACCTAGGTAATAACCACAGTAGTTTTTTTTATCCGAACCCTTCTCCTAGACTTCACCCTCAAGTAGGCCCCAGTGTCTGTTGTTTTATCTCCCACTCATAAGTCAGAATATGTGGTATTTGGTTTTCTGTTCCTGCGTTGGTTTGCTTAGGATAATGCCTCCATCCATGTTTCTGCAAAGAACATAATCTCATTCTTTTGTGAGGCTGCATAGTATTCCATGGTGCATAGGTACCACATATTCTTTATCCAGGCAACTGTTGATGAGCATTTAGGTTGATTCTATGTATTTGCTATTGAGAACTGTGCTGTGATAAATATATGAGAGTATACTTCTGTATGGTAGAATGATTTATATTACTTTGGGTTTATTCCCAACAATGGGATTGCTGTGTTGAATGGTAATTCTCTTTTAAGTTCTTTGAGGAATTGCCAAACTGCTTTCCACAATAGCTGAACTAATTTATACTCTCACCAGAGAGTGATTATATATTCAAGATACTGAAATAATAAAAGTGCCAACAGCATACTGTACCTAACAAAGCTTTCCTTAGTAATGAAGGACAAATGAAGATTTTACAAAACCAACAAAATTTGAGGTTGTTCATGACAACAGGCTTGCCTTACAGAAACTTCTAAAGAGATTTTTTTCTAGCTGAAATGAAACAATTCTAATTAACAATATAAAAACATATGACTATATAAAATTCACTAGTAAAAATAAAAATATAGTAAAGTCAAAATCCTCTAATAATGTAATATTGGTATATAAATCACTTTCAACTCTATTATAAAAGTTGAAATATAAATGTATTTAAAATAACTGTAATTATAATAATTTGTTATTAGATACATAATATAAAAAGATATAACTTTTTAAATTGATAACTTAAAATATGAGGAAGGGGTAGTAAAATTATAGAATTTTTGTATGCAATGAAAGTTGAGTTGTTATAAGCTCAAACTAGAATGCTATGTTATATATTTTATGTAAGCCTCATGGTAAACACAAAGAAAAAACCTATAGTAGATAATCAAAAGATTAAGAGAAATAAATCAAAGTATACCATTGCACAAAGTCATCAGACTACAAAGAAAGTCTGCAAGAGACGAATATAAGAACAAAGAAACTACACGAATCAGAAACCAATTAACAAAATGGCTATAGCAAATTCTTATGAATAACTTTAAATGAATTTATTAAATTCCCCAATCAAAAGACATAGTGTGGCCGTTAAAATACAGTGACTTGCTGCTTACAAGAGATTCACTTTAGTTTTATGGACATGCATAAGCTGAAAGTGAAAGGCATGGGGAAAAAATTCCATGCAAATGGTGACCAAAAGAGACCAGGAATGGCTATACTTATATCAGAGAAAGTATATTTTGCATCAAAATTAGCTACAAGTCTCATGCCTGTAATCTCAGCATTTTGGGAGGTCAAGGCAGGTAGATCACTTGAGGTCAGAAGTTCAAGACCAGACTGGCCAACATGGCAAAACTTTGTCTCTTCTGAAAATACAAAAATTAGCTGGGCACGCTGGCATATGCCTATAGTCCCAGCTACTTGGGAGGCTGAGGCATGAGAATCGCTTGAACCTAGGAGGCAAAGATTGCAGTGAGCTGAGATCATGTCATTGCACTGGGTGATGGAGTGAGACTCTGTCTCAAAACAAACAAGCAAACAAAAATTAGTCACAAGAGATGAAGAAGGTCATTACATAGTGATAAAGAGTCAGTCCATCAAGAAAATATAAAAATTGTAAGTATATATACACCAAACATCAGAGCACCTAAACATATAAAGCAAACAAGAAAAGAACTGAAAGGAGATATGAACCTTCATACAGTAATAATAGGAAACCTCAAAACCTCCACTTTTAATAATAAATAGAATATCCAGAAAGAAAATAAATAAATAGTGGATTTGAACATTGTAACCAAAGGGACTTAACACATACATACAAACATTCCATCCAACAGCAGCAGAATATATATACTTCTCAAGTACACATGAACATTCTTTAAGCTAGATAATATGTTAAGACACAAAACAATTATTGATAAATTGAGAAACATGGAAATCACATTATCATTTTTGATCACAATGATATAAAAATAGAAATCAGTAAGAGAAAGAAAATTGGAAAATTCACAAATATGTAAAAACTAAACAGCACACTCCTGAACAAACAAGAGACCAAAGAAGAAATCAAAAGGGGAATCAAAAAAAGTCTTGATACAAATAAAAATGGAATAGTCTACGAAAGCTTGTGGGATAGCACACAGCAGTAGTAAGAGGGAAGTTTATAGCTATGAATGCCTTCACGAAGGAAAATGGGGATTCAAATAAACCACCTAACTTTACACCTCAATGAACTAGATGAAGAATATTTAATAGGTAAAGTTTAACTAAATTCAGAGTTAGCACACTGAACTACTTTAACCTCTAGAAGTGTCTTGGCCTTTCATTCATCATGACATTACCATTGGAATTTTCTCTTACTTGAATGTTCTTGTATTCTTTGATCACCTTGCAGTCTCACCCTTAAAACTAACTGAAATTGCAGCATCTTTTCTCAACTTCAAAATAATTCTACTTAAGTTCCAATAAAATTGGAACTTCCTTATTATATAGAGACTAACATAGAATATAGTATTCCATTAGTACATAGTACCATTAGTACATAGTACTATTTATCTTAAGGATTAAAATAAGGTCTTTTGAGTTAGAAAAATCAAGTTTCTAGTCATGCCCCTGATACTTATTATCCGTGTGATTCATCCTAGAAAAATTATTAATTCTGAGCTTCTCTTTCTTGGTACATGGAATCAATAAATCTAGTTATATATTTTGATCTAGACATATAAATCTATGTCTCCATCTCTGTAAACACATTTACTCCTCCAATATAATTTGGATGTGTGTCCCCTCCAAATTTCATGTTGAAATGTTATTCCTAACGTTGGAAGTGGAGACTGGTAAAAGGTGACTGTGTTATGGAAACAGAATTGCTTAGCACCAACCCCTTGGTGATAGCTGAGTTCTCATTTAGTTAGGTCATGTTAAATCTGGTTATCTAACAGAGTGTGGGATATCCTTGTTCTCTCTTATGCTACCATTGTAACCACATGACACAACTACTACCACCTCACCTTCCTCCATTATTGGATGCTTCCTGAGGCCCTCACCAGGAGCAGATGCTGGAGCTATTATTGTACAGCTTGTATAACTGTGAGCCAATTAAACATATTTTCTTTATAAATTACCCAGCCTCAAGAATTTCTTAATAGCAGCTCAAGAATGGACTAACACATTTTCTAAGTCTAATTAATGCATTCTTTTTAAGGATAGAGATTCTTGATATGTATATAATATAGAAACAATTCAATGCATTTTGTAAAATGCATACTAATATCCACATGTAATGGTACGTACTTCCTCACCTTATCACTCATACTTTTCCTAGTACAGATATTAATAAGAATGGCTGATTAAATAAATGGCAGTGTTTATAACTAAATACAACATACACTTATGTAACATTTTAAGCAATGACTATATGACATTAGGTAAGTCATTTAGCTACTCTGAACTTCAGTGTCCTAAATTGAAGACAGAGATTGTAATGTTACAGTCCTTTCTAGTTCTAATCTACATTATCATTCTAATTTTTAGTTTCATAATCTATATAACTCTGGTTATAAAACAAACACTATAATAATTATACCAGAAACTTTGATGGAACTCTGTTTTTTTAAAATTTTTTATGCTTTATCTATTGTATTCTAATAATTTTTCAAGACACACATGTTATTACTATTAATTTTTAAGATGAGAAAACTAATAAAAATGTTGAAATAACTTTCGCCTGTCAGATAGCTAGTTAAAATTACTTATTCTGTTTTTCAATCATGTTCCTTCTGCTATACTAGTGGTTTACAAAAGTTGGCTCAAGATCCCTTGGAAGTCTTATAGCCTTAGAGTCTCACATTTCAAAAGTATAAGTAGAAATATTCACCTAAATTCCAGTCATGCTTATGCAAGGGTCTGGGACAGTATTTTTAGTGCTTTCGGTTTTTTAATCATGAAAAAAATACAAAAGCACTGTCTTTATCTCTGTCTGTCAATCTACCTATCAATCTGTCTGTCTACCACTGTAATTAGTTTTATAATTTTATGATAAGGGACACAATAAAGTTTGATGGAGAAACAGACTAAGAATTCAAGTACTTGAATCCCATTTCTGTTCTTTCTCCTAATTAAATAGTCTGCCTTTTATCTACATTAGATTCCTCAAGCGTAAAACAGAAAATAATGCCTTTTCAGTTAATTCTCAATGATATTGACTATACATATATATGTCTTATTTTGGCCATGAATATCAACCCCCTAATTTCTTTCTCAAGTCTTTTCTTAAGCTGCTTAAAGTAGTAAGGATGTTACTTTTCTATTTAAATTAAGTTTCTTAAATATTCTGAAAGTACCACACCAGGCAGGGAAGTGCAGAGAGAGAAACTATGTCAGGAAATGGAGCCATGGTTTATTAGTTAACTGCAGAATATGACTACGCCCCTAAAGTCCTTATGCAAACATGGATGTCTTCATGAATAAGGGATTTCTGAGCTGCTGTGACACTAGATTAATTTTTTTTTTTAATAAAAATCTGGAAAACTGGCTAGCCATGTGCAGAAAGCAGAAACTGGACACCTTCCAGACACCTTACACTAAAATTAAAAGACTTAAACAAAAGACCTAATATCATAAAAACCCTAGAAGAAAACCTAGGCAAAACCATTCAGGACATAGGCATAGACAAGGACTTCATGACTAAAACACCAAAAGCATTGGCAACAAAAGCCAAAATAGACAAATGGGATCTAATTAAACTCCAGAGCTTCTGTACAGCAAAAGAAACAATCATTAGAGTCAACTGGCAACCAACAGAATGGGAAAAAATTTTTGCCATCTACCCATCTGACAAAGGGCTAATAATTAGAATCTACAATGAACTAAAACAGATTTACAAGAAAAAAGTAAACAAACCCATTCAAAAGTGGGTGAAAGACATGAACAGACATTTTTCAAAAGAAGACATACATAAGGCCAACAAACATGGAAAAATGCTCATCATCACAGTTCATTAGAGAAATGCAAATCAAAACCATATTGAGATACCATCTCACACCAGTTAGAATGGAGATCATTAAAAATCTGGAGATGATAGACGCTGGAGAGGATATGGAGAAATAGGAACACTTTTACACTGTTGGTGGGAGTGTAAATTAGTGCAACCATTGTGGAAGACGGTGTGGCAATTCCTCAAGGATCTAGAATAGAAATTCCATTTGATCCAGCAATCCCATTACTGGGTATATATCCAAAGAACTACAAATCATTCTATTTTAAAGGCACATGCACATGTTTGTTCATTGTGGCACGATTTACAATCCCAAAGAACTGGAACCAACCCAAATGCCCATCAGTGAAAGACTGGACAAGTAAAATGTGGCACATATACACCATGGAATACTATGCATAAAAAATGATAAGTTTGTGTCATTTGTAGGGAAATGGGTGAATCTGGAAACCATCATTTTCAGCAAACTGACACAAGAACAGAAAATCAAACACCGTGTGTTCTCACTCACAGGCAGGTGTTGAACGACGAGAACATATAGATACAGAGAGGGGAGCATAACGCATTGGGGTCTGTTGGGGGGAATAGCGGAGGGACAGCAGGGGGTAGGGAGGCTGGGGAGGGATAACATGGGGAGAAATGCCAGATATAGGTGACAGGGGGATAGAGGCAGCAAACCACATTGCCATGTATGTACCTATGCAACAATATTCCGTCCTGAATATTCTGCACATGAACCCCAGAACCTAAAATGCAATTATATATATATATATATATATATATATATATATATACTGCTTTTAATTCATCTTTATGTCCATAATATTCCAATACAGTGAAGAGAGTAGGAATCTAATAAATATTTTGAAGTATTGGAAAGACAAAGAATCCCAGCTCTGTAGTTTACATGTGTGAACTTGGGGAAAAATACATAATTTTCTCTATTGTAAAATAGTATGAACAATATTTTCTTCACAAGATTGTTTAATTTTTCAATATACTTGGAATTTATTTAAAACTTAGTACATTTCAATTTTACTTCCATTAATTTTGAACGAATCAATGACTAAATGGTATTTGAGGCAGAATATTTTGAGCAGAAGGCCTATTCTTTTGAGCAAAGGCCCATAGAGTATTCTGGAAATGGCAAAACTGTTTGTGATTACAGCACAAAATATTTCAAAAGGTGATTGATGCAGGAGACTAGGACAAAGATGAGGCTCCAGGGATAGAGTGAGTTTACATTGTTAAAGACCTTGACTTTCATGTTCAATAACTGTGACTTTTTCTTTTAAGAAATGGGCAACTGTGGAAAGCATTGTAGTTTACCAGTGCCACAGTTGCAATTATGACTTAGTAATAGCCTTTGGACAGCAGTTGGAAAATTGACTTTTTTTTTTCCTGTCCCAAATAATCCCTGAAAACCACCCTTGTGAGGTAAGAAGCAGTGGGGCAAAATTTCCCTGGCCTCACTCACAGGCTGAGTGCTGCTCCATCAGAGATCCCAGTCTGACCACTCACCACACCCCAGGCCCCCATGCAGTCCTGAAACCTGGTAGAACTGAGGCTAGAGAAGGGGGAAAACAATGGAGGAAGATAATGGAAACTGTGGCTTAGTTTCGAGGGGGTGGGGGGAAATAGACAGAGTCTCACACTCTTTTTCGAAAATGGACTTTGAAAGTGCTAATCTGTCTAACAAGTCAAACAAGTCATGATGAGGGTTTGGGTGAGTGTACTGGCATTAGGAATGGAGCTGAGTGGATGGATGTGAAGCTTATTTAGGTGTCAACTTGATAGAACTTGATGACAAATTAGATATGAGGGGATGCTAAAGAAGAAGAATCTAAGGCTGGGTCCAAGATTTCTGTTAGAGACTTGATAAGTACACAATCATATAATGATATAACTTTATAAATGTTCATTAGAGAACAATGATAATGATTAAACATAAGATTATCACTCTTTATTAAGCATCCAAACTGCCACATACTTCATCTCATGTAAACTTCCTACTGCTCCTTTGAGATATATTACTATTTCCATTTTATGTGTAAGAAAAAATGGTACCCAGAGATATTAGATGACTTGCACAAATTCATTGAGCAGAGCTAGAATTTGAGTACATATCTGATTTTAAAGATTATGTCCTTAAATAATATGCTATATTGTGTGTCATTAAATATTTGGGGAGTTAGTCTAATGAGGATAAAGCAAAGCATTTGGCATTATTTAGCCCAAGGGAGTAAAGATTTTAAGAATAGTGTCAATAATATGAAGCTTTTTATATAGATGAACTTTCTTTCTTTTTCATTTTTTTTTTTTTTGGCTAGAGGCCAATAAAGATCAATATTTTGAACTTAACTCATAGCAATATAAGTAAGTTATTAAAAAGAACTCACTAAGCCAAGGAGCTGAAAGGTATTAGAATTCAAAAGAAAATTAAATAGATGGAAAAACACATTTAGGGGAATGGTATATAAAATTGTAAAAAGTGTCATAGTGTATAAACACTTTGAGAATAGTATACAACTGGAAAATGCAAGAGGAAATGTATGAGTAATTTTATTTTAGAAATTATTTAATGCTATATACATTGGCATTAAATTATGCATTAGACAGGAAAGAAGTAAACTCATACAGATCAGTAAGCAAGCAAAGAGATAAAAACTACAGCAGCAAAGTAAACCACAGATATCATGATCAGGCAAGGCACGGAAACAAAAAAATGGCCAATGAACATATTGGAAATATCCTGCCTTACTATTAATCAAAGAAAGAAAAATTAAAATAGCAATAACTATTTTTTTGAGACAAGGTCTCAAAAAAAAGTATCAAAAGACACTCTCTCACCCAGGCTAAAGTGAAGTGGTGCAATCACAGTTCATTGCAACCTCAACCTCCAGGGTTCAGGTAATTCTTTCACCTCAGACTCCTGAATAGCTGGAACTACAGGCACATGCCCCCATGCCCGGCTGATTTTTGTATTTTTAGTAGAGACAGAGTTTTGCCAAGTTGCCCAGACTATTAATACTTATTTAATAGTTATTTTTAGTTAAAATTAATGGTAATAACTATTAAATTTGAAAATATTTTCATGATAATATTGTCATCTACATTGAAGGGAAATGACTTGATAATGTTATTTGGAAATAATCAGGGCAATAATAATAATAACAAGAAGAGTAAAACAAACATTTGTGAGAGTTTCATCTCTGATAGGTACTATTCTAAGTGTTTTACATATTTTCACTTATTAAACCATCACAGTGATTGTATGAAGTAATTTTATAAAATTCCATATTACAGATAGGAAAGTGAATCATATATAATCAGCCCATGGTTCTTGACTCCAGATCCTACAATGTATTACTTTCTGGAGAAAGGTACATTTTATTTTTAGGGTTCTTAAATAATTAGTTGAATATTCAAAGTCTTTGACCCAGCAATTCCAAAATTTATTTTGAAGAAGTGATTAAAGCTATGACAAAAACTTAGGTACAAAAGTAGACATTGTGGCATTACATATAATAGTAAGAAACCAGAAACTGTCTAGTGTCTAGCAATAGAGAATTAATAGTTATATATCAATACTGTGTAT
This sequence comes from Plecturocebus donacophilus, assembly GCA_004027715.1. Classification (NCBI taxonomy): domain Eukaryota; kingdom Metazoa; phylum Chordata; class Mammalia; order Primates; family Pitheciidae; genus Plecturocebus; species Plecturocebus donacophilus. Next base: position 239,024 of record PVKP010000176.1, read on the forward strand.
GCAGAATTAAAGACTTAAATGTAAAATCCAAAACCATAAAAACCCTAGAAGAAAACCTAGCAGTATCATTCGAGACATAGGCATAAAAGACTTTATAATGAAATTGCCAAAAGTAATTGCAAACATTGACAAATGGGATCTAATTAAACTAAAGAGCTTCTGCACAGCAAAAGAAACTATCATCAGTGAACAGACAACTTACAGAATGGGACAAAATTTTTGCAATCTAGCCATCTGATGATGGTTGAATATCCAGAATCCACAAGGAACCTAAAGAAATTTACAAAAAAACAACCACATTAAGAAGTGGGCAAAGAACATGAACAGACACTTCTCAAAAGAAGACATACGTGCAGCCAACAAACATAAAAAAGCTGACCATTAGAGAACTGCAAATGAAAACCACAGTGAGATACCATATCACACCAAATAGAATGTGATTATTAAAAAGTCATGAAACAACAGATGCAGGTGAGGTTGCAGAGAACTAGGAATAGTTTTACACTGTTGATGGGAGTGTAAATTAGTTCAACCATTGTGGAAGACAGTGTGGTGATTCCTCAAAGGTTTAGAACAGGAAATACCATTTGACCCAACAATCCCATTACTTGGTATATACCCAAAGGAATATAAATAATTCTATTATAAAGATACATGCACATGTATGTTTGTTGCAGCACTGTTTACAATAGCAAAGACATGGAACCAACCCAAATGTCCATCAATGGTATACTGGATGAAGAAAACGTGGTACATATACACCATGGACACTATGCAGCCATAAAAAGGAATGAGATCTTAGTCTTTGCAGGGACATGGATGGAGCTGGAAGACATTATCCTCAGCAATCTAACACAGGAACAGAAAGCCAAACATCACATAGTCTCACTTATAAGTGGTAGCTGAACAATGAGAATACATGGATATGGAGAGAGGAACAACACACATTGAAGACCAATGTGGGAAGGTGGAGGAGAGAAAATCATCAGGAAAAATAGCTAATGCATGCTGGGCTTAATACCTAGGTCATGGGTTGATAGGTGCAGCAAACCACCGTGGTACACATTTACTTATGTAACAAACCTGCACATTTTGCACATGTACCCCAGAACTTAAAATAAAATTTAAAAATACTTAGAAGACAATTTAATTATGTGGGTGATAATTTTTATGTGTTAATTTAAGCAAATTATGGAAGAGTTAATACAGTATGATCATTTTCATAAATACAAATCTGTATTAACACACATGCATGTGTGAAATATTTATTTGAAAGTTTGTTCACAGAAATATTACTACATTTATCCTTGGGTGGTTATGATATTGGTAATATTGAATTGTTTGTCTGTATATTCTGATTTTTCCATAGTGAGAGCATATTTTCAAAAAAGTCTCTGTCACAATCACAAGCTCAACACCTATAACTATGATATTTAGAGAGAGTTAAGCAAGTCCTGCAGAAACTCTGGAGTGCAAAGGAGTATAAATCAGTCAACTGGGTAAAAATCTGCATCTTTTAACAAACATGTGAACTTTTAGCCAAGGACAAAGAAGACTTTTTGTAAGTTGTATATAAAGGAGTAAGTAATAGAAAGGTGACTCTTTTCATTTCCCACTAATGTATCCGCTAGCACTTGCTTTTAGTGGTTCTGTGAGTCTAATCCCTGTTTGTCCTAAATGATGGCAGTTTCACAGCTTCCTGTGGTAAATAGATTGTTCTAAAAACTCAGTTTTAATAGTCAGAACAATCTTTCCTGAAAATTCATTCTGAGGGTTCCTTCTCAGTTTTCTCCTAGTCAGTCTTTCTTACATCATGCTAATTATTGATTGCTTCTAACCTTTGCAGTCTGGCTCATTCTTTGGGTTTTTGTGGCAGCACCTTTTATTCCTAGATATTCTCCTCATAGCATAACTCATTTGTATCCTTATCACCTTCGTTTCACTTCTTTGTATTTTCTTCATTTGATTCATATTTATTTGGTTTCCCCTAGTGCTTAAAGCTTTCATTCCTAGTTAATATCATTTTAAAAATCTTTTTAGAAAACATGGTAATTGGTCAGACTGCTATTATTTACATATTATTAACTTTTAAGTTCTGAGAAAATTTACCTAAAATATGAACATCATAAATTATCTTTCTCTTGTTTACTAAGCAGATATATAAGTAATTTATTTTCCATAGATGATTAGAATGGTTTACTGTGAAGTTTATTGACCTTTTAAGCTGATACTCTGCCATACAGTGTGACATTCTGCCCATGAGTTTTCCCATAGATTTTCCTTGGGAGGAAGAGAAGAAATGGTGTGTGCAGGTTGCTTGGAGATTGTTTTGCCTGCTCTCTCTAGACTTCATGTGAATGTTGCCTTACTGTGAAACACTCATACAACACAGGTTCTGGAGCCAGACAAGCCTCAGTGTACGGTCAGATCTGCCACTTAGCTGTATGACCATAGGCACATTGCTTAAAAGACTTTAAGGCTTTGTTTCTTTATCTATAAGAATGGGATACTAATATCTAACTTATAGTATTGTTATGAGGATTAAACAAAATAACATTTATAAAATATTTTATATTCAGAGGATGCTCTGTGAAAGCTTTTTGAATGAATTAGTAATATAATTAATTTTACTTTTCATATTCTTCTCAAAGGTTTAATGACAAATTTAGACACTTATTTAGATCTTGTTATAAATGTTTAGTTGATGCTCATTTTCTTCTAATACTTCTGTATTAGTTTGTTTTTGCACTGCTATAAAGAACTATCTGAAACTGCGTAATTTATAAAGAAAAAAGTTTAATTGACTCAGTTCCTCATGTCTGGGGAAACCTCAGGAAACTTGCAATCATGACAGAAGGCAGCAGGGAAGCAGGAACATCCCACATGGCTGGAGCAGGAGGAAGATAGTGAAGGGGGAGATGCAACACATTTTTAAACCAGATCTCATGAGAACTCACTATCATGAGAACAGCAAGGCAGAAATCTGCCCCCTAGAGCCAGACACCTCCCTTCAGGCCCCTCCTCCAACACTGAGGATTACAGTTTGTCATGAGATTTGGGCAAGGACACAAATCCAAACCACATGAACTTCCTATGGTTTTAATGTTTATTTCAATTCAAATGAATAGTGTTTTTCAACAAGAAATGACATTAACTTATTTCAAGTGTTACTAGCATTAGTCTTGATAATGATTTCCTTCCTAACTGAGAGAATAGTCTTTAATGAACAAAAAGAGAAGTATAATTAAGGACTCAGTTATGTGTGTTAATTAGTAAGCATATGTCACTATATATAGATTGGTCACTTGTTACCGTCTCACTGCTCTTTAATACCGATGCCTCTGTTTGGTTGCTTGATCCTGTCATTAGGTAAGTCAAACTGTACAAAAGTATATACCTTGACATTACTCTTCCACTCTTCCTAGATTTTCTTATTTTAGATCATAGCTGTTCATGTGATGAGTTTTTGTAGTGTTGTCTATACTACCTGGATCTATGGGTTTGTATTAGGCAGACCTGGGCTCTCTCCCTAGGCCTGTCACATATATTGTGTCCTTGGATAAGTGTATTAGTCCATATTCATACTGCTGTAAATAACTGTCCAAGACTGGATAATTTGTAAAAGAAAGAGGTTTAATTGACTCACGTTTCAGCAGGGCTGGGGAGGCCTTGGAAAACTTACAATTGTGGTGGAAGGAGAAGCAAGGCACCTTCTTCACAGGTGGCAGGAAGGAGAAGTGCTGAACAAAGGGAAAAGAGTGCCTTAAAAAACTATCAGATCTCCTGAGAACTCACTCACTGTCATGAGACCAGCATGGGGGAACCACCTTCATAATTCAATTACCTCCTTGTCTCTCCCTTTACACATGGGGATTATGGGGATTACAATTCAAGATGGGATTTTGGTGGGGACACAAAGCCTAACCATATCAGTAAGTTACATATACTATCTAGACTTAGATTCTTTATCCATAAGCAGAAAATAATAATAGTTTTTACTTTAAGTTGTTATTTTAAGGATTTGTTTATGTAATGCTACTAAAACACTTAGCACAAAGCTTGCCACATTTTAAGTACTCAATTGTAATTATTTTATTATCATTATAATTTAGAAGGTCATAGTAGATATGTTTATTACAACATAAATGAACAAGATCAAACATGGGACAAATTCTGAGGTTTACAACAAATGAATTAATTTCTTATAAATTGAAATGATGCCAAGTTCCATATAAAGTTTAACCTACATCTAATTTGTGCAGAAATCATTCAATTGCTTTTTCAAAAGATGTAAATAAGAAACACATATGGAGCAACAATGTTTTAATTGTCCAGATAAAGGGAGTTGCATTGCATGATAGAAATGGCTAATCTATTATCCTGAGTTTTTTTCTTCAATACAACTAAGTGAAGAGGATGAATACAGGGAATCTTTGAACTTGAGATTAGCATGTAAAACACAAAACAGAAGTGGTGTGGCAAGGAAGATAAATAGATTTGTTACAAGAAAACCTTGAAAAGAGTGAAATTTGTTTACACGGGGGGGAAGATATATGTGGGAATTTATGTAACATAAAAAAAATTATGATGATTTCTGGAAACACTGGAACTGAAAGATATACCTTATTTCCCTTTTCTTCTCCCAATCTGCCAATCAGTTGCATTTCTAAAAATTACTGTTGGTTACTGTCATTATTGATGAATTTCACAGTGTTGGTTCTGTGGGAAGCAGACACTGAGACAAATTTTTGTGCTTTGGAGGGGCTATTTGGTCAACACCCATAGCAGAAGGGGAAGAAAGCAGGGCTGGGAAATGGGGTTGGATAAATCAAGTTGTTATGCAAATCTACCAGCCTCAAACCACCCCAGAGGGAGCTCTTGAGCTAAAACAGTCCATCAGAGTTCCCCTTCCTTGAGCAAAAATATCTGGGCCTTTATAACCCTGCTTCAATTTGTCACTGCATGGTAGCCACCCCTAGAAGTGTATGATCTTGGATGCGGCAGCTCTCTGCAATTGAGACAATCCCTGCAGAAGCTAACAGGTAAAGGTTGTCCAATGAGTACTGGCAGCAGATGGAGCAAAAAGTTCTTGCAGTTGGATCTGAATGGATCCCCATTATCAACCAAAATGACCCATTAAAGTCCTACACTCAGAACACCTCCACAGCCATGCATTGGGGGTTTACTCCTACTTTATCTCTGATATTTGAGGAAAAGTGAATTACTTTCAAACATTATTAATGATAGTATCTTTACCAGACAAATGCCCAATTTCCTTGTACCTTTTGGAAATGCTTTCCCACAGACCTTCTTTAACAAAGTCTTAGCTGTGCCAATCAGAGCTGCTAACCGTATCAGTCTTTCTCTATGGCATTCTCAAAGGCACCTTAGACTCCAACACCCATGTATCACCTTCTCCTTATCTACAATACCAATTCTCAGCCTGGTAGCATTCCTTCTTCCACATTCTCTCCATCTGCTTTGAGTTTACAAAATTTTACCTTCAGAGTTGTTTTTTTACTAAAATCAAAAACAAAAGAAAAAACTTTTCTTCCTAAGGCTCTATTATATATTTTACACATGATTGGCCACTACTTTCTCATACATGAAACTTAATCTTTTTCCAGTTTTTCTTTCTCTTTTCTCTCTAATCAGCTATTTGTTGCAAATAACAACACATTCACTTTCGTTGCCTTTTAAGTTCTGTTTTCTCTTCTCTTAACAAATAACCTAGATCCTATGAAACAAAAGTGACAGTAGGTGGCTGATCAAAGAAGCAAAAATTCTTTACCTTTATACTCTGTGGAGTGATACTGAAGGAACTATGTATGCTCATTTATTTAAAAAAATTAATCCTTTCATGTATACATTCATTCTCTTGTGAATGTTTTCTACTATCCAGTGATTACTTCATTCTGTTCTAATGGATTCCATCTAGCTCACCCTTTCTCTTCAGTCTTTTCAAACTCTCTCTTGCTTACTGATCCACAGAGGATAAAGGTAGTAGATATGATGCCATAACTTAATTTATAATTTAAATTTATTTTTCAGTGCTTTATACCTCCTTAGAGGAAGTGTTTTTTATTAGTCTGTTCTCACACTGCTATGAAGAAATACCTGAGACTGGTTACTTTATAAAGGAATGAGGTTTAGTTGACTCACAGTTCTGCATTGCTGAAAGTTACAATCATGGTAGAAGGCAAAGAAGAAGCAGGCACCTTCTTCAGAGGGCAGCAGGACAGAGTGAGTGCCAGCAGAGGAGATGCCAGATGCTTATAAAATCATCAGATCTCATAAGAACTCACTCACTATCATGAGAATAGCATGGAGGAGACCACCCCCATGACCCAATTACCTCTACCTTATCCAGCCCTTGATACATGGGGATTATGGGAATTACAATTTGAGGTGAGATTTGGGGGCAGGGGGAACACAGAGCTAAACCATATCATGTATTTTCTTTAATCTTACATTTTCTTTTGAATTGGTTCTCAGACTTGAACAGAGCAAATATGATCAAGAAACAAAGAATTAGCAGGTTGTTTAATTTTCTCCCCCAGCAAATTATTTGATGTCAAATAAATATTTTTATTACAAGTTTTCTTTATTCACTTCTTATATCCCCCAAATACAATATAATTTATTTTTAAAAACTATAGGGAATACTTTACAGTCCCAGATATTTTCAGCATCATAGTCGCATTAAATAACTGGTGCTGCGGACCCCAGTGTTTTCATTTGATTCCAAGATTATATAAGAAATTATACAGCCTGCATGTCCAACTGAATTAACAGTTACTGGTGATACATACATCAACATTGATTGGGTCATATGTCCTCATAGTCAAGAATAAAATCTAAAATTTGATTTATTTATAGCTAAAATTTGAAAATTTTCAAATACTTGGTTTTGAAAGATTCAGTTTACCATTAAGCAATCTTCTACTCCTCAAGCAGCATAACTTCCTCAACTGTACTTCACATTACTAAACTCAGAAGTGATGAGGATCACTATGACAAAATGAAAGATCATTTTCGTATTGTTTGGAATAGGTGAAGAGTATCCTTAAAATGTTTGAAAAAATACAATGATCCTAGGCAAGATCAGTCTTATATTAAGATTATAAACCACAGACTAAAACTTAGTGTTTCAGTGCCTGTTGCCCTTGGTAGAAGCTACTTCAGTTCCTTAATTTCCATAACCTCCCATTAATGCCAGTCCCAACCTAATAGAACCCAGTGGTTTTGCCATTGTGGATCTAAAGTTTTAAACATGTAACATCTCAAAATATGTTGCATTTTGGAGTGACTCATTAAATAAATAGACATATGTATTCATATCGACATAATTACCCATATATTTATAATATGTTGAAACATTTCATTTAAAAGGGAAATTTGTGTGAAAGAGAACTACTAAGTTCACTAATGAGTATAATAATTTAGTTAATCTTCCTGTGAAATAGAACATCTAACACTGAGGATAGTGCATGAACTTGAAAATTCCAATTCAGTTGCATTACTGAAGGAAAGAGCAAAATTAATTCATTTCCATCCATAACTGGTACTTATATTTTATTGCTTTTACCTCTCCATTTGAAAAAGGAAAAAATTCAAGGGTTTTGCATAATGGAGTTTAAGAAGACCAATTGTATGCTCTGATGAATGAGCTGTACCAATTAAAATATATATTACTTACATTGTTTCTTGTAAAATGCTAAATATTTTAAAGGAATTTTCATTTAATATGTTTACAATATTTTATTAGCATAGGTTAATATATTGTGTCTTCTGAGTCTATAACTAGATAAAAGACAAATATTTTTCTACTTTGTAACTTTTTAAAAATATGCAAATTGGGATGGAATTCATTAGAAGGGCTTACAGCTTACTCTGGAATTTTAGCTACATGCCTAGATATGGCTTTATTACTGCACTTGAAATAATATACACTTTTATACTTTTGAAGTCTTTTTGTACTAAACATTTGGGCATCTTCTTAAAATTTGAGAGTTTGTATTTCATAACAGACACAATTTTTGAAAACTCTTTGATGGGGACTATGAAATTCAGCTTTCGGAAAGGCACAATTTAATATAAATGTAAACACTTGTAAAAAATAATGGCAATTTGTATCAGTTCCTATATTTATTCCTGTAAAGAAGAAATAACATCAGGACACACTATACCTTGAATACCTTTTCTGACTAGTGAAGTTTACTTCTAATTATCTCTAATATAGTTGTAGATGTCATAAATACTTGGTAAAAATAATAAGGCTTTACTAACAAGAGACCTCACTCTAGCTATGTGTAAATGAAATCCTTCCTGCCTGAGAGACAAAAGAATATGTCTAGATTTATTCTAAAAAATATTATATGTATGAATTTATTGAATTAAAAACAATCAAGCATTATAATTTTTCTGCTTTTGTTGACAATTTGTTAAGTATCAGCTACAATAAAAAAAAAGTTTTATTTTCATGGATAGTGTCAGAAAATAAGATCTATAAATATGTTTTAGAGAGTCATTACTAAACTTATTTAGGATTTATCTATATGACAATACACATGCAAAAATAAAATCTGGCTTTTGCTCAATTGCCAGAGTTTCTAGCTTTTAGAACAATAAATACTTGGAAATGCTGAAACCTTTATGTAATATTTCACTTTAAAAAATCTTGAAAATTATTCTTGTTACTCTCTGCTTTTCAGAAACCTTCAGGTAATTATCAAAATACTTGGTAAGGGATACTTAATAATATAACAAGTATATAACAGTTGGTAAGAAACAGGTCAGGAATTGGGACATAATATTTGGGTTGTGCAAACCTTGGTACACATCAATAACATTGTGTGGCATCTTAAATAACAGATAACCATTTTATACAAATATGTAAATCTTACCAATGAACAAGCCATTTTAAGTCTTAAACAATAGAGAAAAAAAAATGTACTGGTTTGTTTCCACAATGGAGTTCAGTCTTTTTCTGCAAGTATAGAACCCCAGAATTTTAGAGACTAGAGAGACCATGATTTCATGTATAGCAAAGTTTCCCAGATATTTGGATTACACAGACATCTCATGTGCTCCATAAATATATATACCTACTGTGTACCCACAAAAATTAAAAGAATAGCAGCCACAATAATCAAATTAGAAGAAAATGAAGAGTGATAATTTTTTCATGGAGTCAGTCACATTTAAAAGAAAATATCAATATTCTGCAACATAACTTCATGTTAGAAAACTTATTTAAAACCTCAGTACTATTGCTTACACTAATATTAACACAATCACAGAATGAAGGGTCATATAGTAAATACATTTTATTTTATTATTTTATTTTTTTTCAACTTTTATTTTAGAATCAGGAGTTACATGTGCAGGTTTGCTTTAAGGGCATGGTGCTGAGGTTTGGGATAAGAACTAATGTTACCCAGGCAATGAGTGTAGTACCTAATACGTAGTTTTTCAATCCTTGCCACCCTCTTTGCCTCCCCTCTCTTGTATTCTCCACTGTCAATTGTTTGCTATCTTTATGACTATGTACCCAGTGTTTAGCTCTCACTTATAAGTGAGAACATGTAGTATTTATTTTTCTATTTCTGTGTTATTTTGCTTAGGATTATGGTCTTTACCTGCACCACATGTTTTTACAGCTGTGTAGTGTTCCATAGCGTGTATTTACCACATTTTCTTTATCTAATCCACCATTGATAGGCACCTGGGTCGTTCCATGTCTATGCTATTGTGAATAGTCCTGGGATGAACGCACAGGAGCATGTGTCTTTTTGGTAGAATGATTTATTTTCCTTTGAGTGCATACCCAATAATGGAATTGTTGTGTCAAATGGTAGTTCAATTCTTAGTTCTTTGAGAAATCTCCATTTTAACTTTCTAAAATATTTTATCACATATTTGCCTGCTTCCTCTATTGTTCATGATAGAACTCTTTACATGTCCTACAATTTCCTGCACAGTCTGGCCCGTTTGCTCATCCGGTATTTCACTCACCTTGCTTTTTACCCTAAAGCCTCCCTGATTTTCTTATGGTCACCTACAAGCAGTAGAATAGTAGGGCAAACAAAGATCAGGGATCACAAGATAATATTACACTGAACTGTTAAAAAATATCAAAATTTATTTTAATGTTCACCTACAAAATTTTAAAAGTAGATTTCATTGAGATTTCTAACAAGAATTCCTTCCTTGATACCCCATCAGAGGTGAGCCCTCGTAGAAAGTAGAGTTCCTCTGAGAAGCATGTAGGCACCTACAAACCTGGACTTTTAGATGAGTTCATCCTTTGTAATAATCAAAGTTTCAGAGATAAACAGAATCAAATGGATATCTTCATATATCTCTATCTCTATCTATATACCTATCAATCATTTATTATAAGGAATTGGCTCAAGTTATTATGGAGCCCAAGAAGTCCCATGATCTTGAACTTGATTAAAGACGTAAGTTAATACCTGAAATCATAAAATTCCTAGGAAAAAACACTGGGGGAAAGCTCCTTGACATTAGTCATAGCAATAATTTTTAGGATATGACATCAAAAGCATAGGCAAATAAAAAAAAAAGCAAACATAAACAAGTAGGGCTACATCAAACTAAAAAGCTTTTGCATGGCAAAGAAAATGATAAAATGAAGAACAATTAACAGTATGTTGGCAATATTTTCATATATCTGGTTAGGTGTTAATATCTATAGTCAAATGAAAATAAATAATCCAATTTTAAGTGAGCAAAGGATCTGAATAGACAGTTTCCAAAGAAGACACACATATGGACAACAGGTACATGAAAAGGTGCTCAACATCACTAATGCTCAGGGAAATGCAAATCAAAATCACAATGAGTTTGACTGTTAGCATGACTACTTTCAAAAAGACAAGTAATAACAAGTGTCATTGAGGATGTCGAGAAAAGGAAAATCTGTACACTGTTGGTGAGAATGTAAATCAGTGCAAATAGTATGGACTTTCTTCAAAAACTTAAATTTGGTTTTACTGTATGATCCAGCAATCTCACTTCTGTGTATATATCCAAAGGAAATAAAATCAGTATGTTGAAGAGATACCTGCACTCTCATTCCAGCATTATGCACAATAGCCAAGATGTGAAAACAACCTAAAGTGTCTATTGACGGATGAACAAGGGGAATATTATTCAGCTATAAACAAGAAGGAAATCCTGCCATCTGCACAATCATGGATGGATCTGGAGGACATTTTGCTAAGTGAAATGTCAGAGAAAGACAAAGTATGATCCCACTTATATGTGGAATCTAAAAGATTCAGACTTGGAAATGATTAGTCAAATGGTGGTTGCCAAAGTCTGGGGGGTGGGAGAAATGGAGA